>JAEQBH010000713.1:0-292888 GCA_016808115.1 Tetrastigma voinierianum | reverse complement strand
GTGCCTACTCTTGCAGCCACCACTACCGCTGCTCGAGGCAGTGCCATGGGTTGCCTCTGCTCTGCTTTGCCGCGCGAGGAGGTACCATACCGGGGTTGTGATTTCTCTCTCGCCATCCTAGGCCATCCGGAGAATCCTCAGTCTAGAGGGCCCCGGACCTCGACCAGGAGAGTCCCTCCGATTCAGAGCCCCCCGGGGCTGATCGCCACCTACTCGAGGGCCCTCTTTGGAGTTCTCGCGGATCACATCACTTGCATCGATCCTTGACGACCTTACTTCCACTACAACCCTATTCCATGGAATGCTGATTGCAGTGAGAGGGATTTTCATAGCAAGATTTATTATGATCTCCCGGCCTTCGCCGAAGATCCAGTGCTTAGAGACTCGATGCGACTAGTGCAGAGGTACTCCTTGGAGCCATTTATTACACCTCATCAATTTTTCTATCCTCGGGTGGTCAACAAGTTCTACCACACGATGACCTCTAGAGAGCGTCAGGCGTCCATTCATTTCCTTTATCGATAAGTAGACCAAGGATCTTGAGGGCCCGCGGATATGGCAGTAAGTTGATCTGCCGGTGGTTCTTGCAAACTACGTGATTTATAGACAATGGCCCGAATCCTTCGCGAGGAGATGGTTCGTTTACTATCAGGGACACTACGGTCGAGGCTTATCTTTATTGAGAAACGACTTCCTCGAGGATTTACTCTCATGGGCCATATCTGAGGTCTAATCTTTCGCTCCGGCACATAGTCTGAGAGGAAGGCCATTCTAGAGGCGCTCTTTCTTAGTATTTCGGAAGGTTACGGTTATTTCAGTAGAGTTTATCATGACATCCTTGTTCCACTTTGAGAATGAGGTCCAGCCATAGATCGACCCCGAAGTGGGTCCACTCCCATACGTTCCTAAGACTTCTGTACATTATTGAGCCATTCAGTTCCTTAGCGAGCCCGGACTAGAGCAGTCGTGATCGTGAAATTTATCCTTATAGTTGGCCGGTGGCGGTAGGCCTGCAGCTTTTCCTCCCACCTCGAGACCAGCGGGGACCCGGCCCGTGGTGACCTTCCCTCTGGAGGAGCGGCCTCCGGTGCATGCGAGGAGCATCGGGTTCCGACATCCTCGGTTCGGCACCGGCTACCACTACCGTGCCCGCGTCCCTGCGTGCTCTCTGCACCTTGGAGCCCTCATTGTGGTGCCACCGGCTCTGCGGATGTTGCGGGATCGAGCACTCGGCGTCACCTCATGACATATCACCATTTCTACTTGGGACTTCCTGGCCATCATGGATGCGATCTAACGCCTTCTGTCACTTGGCATCCTTTGTAGGCGCCCGTGACCCCAGGCTGAGAGGATGGCCCTTCTGTGTGCACTCGCCGCAGGAATCGGTATCCTCGTGCGGATCCGAGTCACACAGGGCTACTGCAGTTTCTATCGATGCCCGATCCTCTTCAATTCATCTCCTTCGAGTTCTAGTGCCTTCTACCCGGCCCGGCCCCTGCGGACTCTGCATACATCTTCAGCGTGGCAGTCGCGACCCTCCACCTTGACACCTCGACACGCCGGGATGAGGATGACCTTCCACTGGCTACGCATTGAGGAGGTAGCACTTCCTTCTCTAAATTTCCGATCCTAGCCCCATTGCTAACAATGTGATATTTGGTTGGGGGGAGAGTTAGCGAAGGAAGTGACTTTTACACCTTTGATTTCGCTGTCCTTTTGAGCAAAGCCCATTTTGTATGTTTAGTGGCTTCTTTGTTTGTTAAGATTTAATATTTGTTTGTCTATTTTGAAAAAGCGAAAACATAGTGATATATATTCTTAACGCCACCATACAACTCATTTCTCAATTCAAAAATTGCACCATTTTTTGTGGTTTGCACTGGCACTGCGAGTTGGAGCATTCTGTGTTTGCTAATCTTATTGATGTTCGATTAATTAAGGTACTTGATTAAGTAGATGATCGGTCGAAGTTTAATGGTGTTCAGCCTATTCTTTACCTTTAGCTAGCCACACCACCAGTGCACACTAGTTTTCTTCGATCAAACTAAGAAGCGCCCTAGCCCCCTCACTTTGCAAAACCAACCCTAGTCTCGTTAGCCACCTGTAATAGGTTAAGGCCTCCCAAAAAAGAAGACCAATGAAGTCTTCCAAAATAAAAAGAAGTGAAAAATAAAAAGAAAAAGAAAAAGAAAAAGAGAAAGAAAGTATGGCCTTAGCGAAACAGAGCACGGTCGAGGGGTATATGATGAAAGTCTTTAAAACTGGTGCCACTAAACCCCAGTGGTTGGGAGTAGTCGACTTAGTGCTCGCTACATGGGTGGATGGAATTGAGGTTTTAGCGAGTTGTATGAGTGCTGAGTTTCAAAAAATCATTCGGTCGAGGTGAAACACGGAAGAGTTAGTGGTTGAAAGATCCTTATGACTTGATGCTCTAAACCTTAATTGGTTAGGAGTCGTCGGTGGACCCCCGTTATGTGGACTTTAGTGAGGTCGATTCCTTAGCATTGCACCTTACAACATAAAAAGAAATATGGAATAAGAGTGGAGCCAGATTTATTTAGGTTGGTCAAAGTTCTAGGTCTTGGCAGTAGCTTGGTTGGGGGGAGAGTGCGGTTTGGCGGCTTCTTGGTAAAGCGATCACGTAAACACTTAGATTTTGAGTGGAAGTTTGGTCGATTCCACTTGAGTTGGATACTCTTCTAAAAACTTGATTTTTGTATGGCATTCATTCTCCCAGATGGTTATGGTGCAGGGTCTTGGTGATCCATACTGAGGGTTAGACATTACTCGTCCACATACTTTTGAGATCTTATTTTTGTGTGAATATAATTGGTAGCTCTCTGCTTTCTTTTCTGTCATTTAGCTGGGACTAGCGATGTGTCGATCGGGGGGGTGATTAGTGCTCAAATAGTGCTATTTTGAACCCTGTTTATAGTAGGTTTTGAGCACGTTTGTGTACTAATCAACTTAAATAACGATTGTCATTAAGGTCCCGACTTTACTACTTATTGCATTTTGCCATTTATTTTGTAGTTATCTGGCGAAATACACCAGCGTCATTGAAGCGAGCTCATACGAAGAATCAAAATTTGAACTGGAGATGTATTGTCATAAAATGGGATGGAAGTGGATCCATAAACTAAAGAAGTGGACCAACGCTGATCTGCGGGTTCACAATTTTGCAACTTGTAGAATTTCGCAGGTTGCGAAATTTCGCAACCTGCTCTGCCTCCACTTTGACCCCCATTTGACCACCTTTTATGTGGCTTTTTCCTAAACTACCCCTTTATGTATTTTTGGTAGTTCAGACATTTTTGTAATTTCCACTTGACGGCGTATTTAAGCCTCGGTCGAGGCTCTGTAAGGATGATGATCAGCTTTGTCACGATAATTTGCAGCGTAGCTTTTGAACTCTCGCTGTGATTTTCTCTCATTTTCTCTCCCTTTCTCTTACTTTCTCACCGGCCAAACACTCCTTGAGGATGACAACTCAAGGGATGCTTGGCTAAACCCCCTCATCCTTGAAGGGAAATCTTGGACGAGGTTAAATTAAGCGATGTCATCTACAAATTTTCAACATGGAGTTATTGTCATTTATGCTTTTTATTATCTCACCTCGAGTTTAAATCCTTTTAGTGTACCTGATTGGCCAATACTTGGCAGAGATTTTGAAAGAACTCAATGGATACTTATTGCTAGATCCTTGAAACTCAAGCTTAGTTTGTCGTTATTTACCTCTACAGGTTAGGTCAATGAATCTGTTTTTACTACTATGAAACATGAATGACCAATAAATGTTGTATCTCAAGAGAAAATCTTTTAGGGTTCAGTTTTTATAGCTAAACGAAGATACGGTTCGAGCGCTATCGGTCATCCCTCCCGACACGAGGAAAGTACCCGAGGACCTCTCGGTCGCCACAGAACCTCGATCCTCGAGTGGCAGGACTTCAGGAGTTCTTACCCATTCCATTTCATTTTTGTTTGCAGTTTTCAAACCACCAATCACACTGTTTTTATAAAAGCCCCAAATCCAAAGTGAAATCACCATTTTACATCGACTATAAATCATTTTGCGCGAAGAAAACCCATCCCTGAGTTCGACCTAGGCCATTTATCTTTGCCAGTAGCTAGTTTCTGACAGTATTAGAAGACTAGGTTTATAAATTTTTTGGTTCGGAGCTGCCTAGCTACTGCGTTTACGTCGAATCGGAGGTTAATTAGAGCTTGTTCTAAATGAGATTTTTCCCCCATCCCTCTACTTGAAAGAAGTATAGTGTTCTGATAAAGGGGTGAAAGCTTGCTTATCTTGCATAGGAAAGGTGCAAGGTTGCTAAAGAGATGTCCGATGCATGGAATAGATCTTAAAACACAAATGGATATTGTCTATCACTCTCTGAATGATACTTCTAAGGGTATCGTAGATGCTTCTTGCTATGGGGCATTGAGAGGAAAGTGCGAGGAGAATGAGGATTTGATAGCGAGACCTAGCCCAGATGCAACATGAAGCTGCATATGAATTTACAAGGAGCTGGCGAAGTAGCAAAAGAGATGGAGTCATTGAGATTGGAATAAATGACTGTATGAAATAAAGGCTCAGTCTTATAATACACGAGGATGGACAAAGCAGAGGAAAGAGCGCACTATCAGCAGAGCTGGCGATGGAAGAGAAAATATAAAGAGGAAGTCTTTGGGGTCAGTGATGAGAATCTTCTGTAAATTGGGAGGCGAGCCTGAATGAATGAAGCTACTCTCGACTTTCAAAGCCAAAAATCCCAACACCACATTGTCCAGTGCGAGGAATTCAGTGAGGCTACTATAGTGGAGGCGTCTGGTCGAGAGACAGACGGAATTTCCAACAGGGGTATCATCCACGAGTTCAATGACCTTGTGAGAGATCAAAAGGAATATCAAGGTCGTGGAAGAGGACTGATCATTTTGAGGAATGAATCTTGCGAGTTCATGAGGATAACAAAAATCTAATTCACACCCGTGAAGCGAGAAATTTGCTGAGTTGGAGGCTCTTAAATCCAACTCCCGAATAATTTTGATCAAAACAAATGCCCACAAAGAACTTGGGAAACATAGGTTGGGCAGTGGCCTTGACTGGCCTTGCAAAGCGAGAACAAGAAGTCATTCCTAGTGACACTTAGAAAAATCGAAGAATTTACATGTAAGCGGTCAATTCAAAGTGGAAAGGAAATGAGTAACAATAGAGAAGAAGAGAAAGAAGGCGATAAAAAGAAGGCTAAAGCAAGCTGGAGAATAATGGAAGAGGCAGACGGAGAAGACTATAGAAATAGAGAAGCAAATGCAAACTAAGCAGCCTGAGAAGGTTAGTGAGCAGAAAAATAAAGAGAAGGTGCAAGCCTATACCCCTGCAGTCCCATTTCCTCAAAGGATTCAGAAAGCAAGGAAGGAAGAACAATTTTCTAAATTCTTGGAAATTTTCAAGAAAATAGAAATCAATATTCCCTTTGTCTGACGTTGACTCAAATGCTACCCCGATTATACAAAATTTATGAATGATATAATGAAGCGGGGAAGAAAGAAGATTGTTGAGAATGAATAGTAAACTTAAAATGCCACTTCTTGGTCACGGTTATTGGGGAAAGTCCTGCGAATGAAGGACCAGGCATTTTCACCATTCCTGCTCAATAGGGGCTGGTGCAGAATCCAGACTAAGGGATTACCACGAGGTCTTTCTGTGAGCTGCTTTGCTCATATGGGTGTGGTTTCTCTTCGAGGGATGTAATCGTTTAAGTGGGAGTTTGTATTTTATATGCTTTTTAGATACTTTTGTTATGGATATTATGGATTTTGGGTTATTTCTTTATGATAAAGTGTTGGTTTTCATCAACTCTGATTTTGTATGGTTTGATCTTACTAAGGTTTAAGGAGGATTAGTTGGAAATAGGCTTGTTGAGATCACATTGCATGAAATTTCCATGCTACACATCCACACTTGATCTTTGTCATTAGTTACATTGATATTTGTTATCATTGATGGGTCTAGTTACAAAATGTGTAACGACGATCGCTTTGGTTCTATATTAGTGTGGTTAATGGACAAGATTGTTAATATATATAAAGTTTTGATAGCAAAACTCATGAGCTCCTAAAGTATAATTCATGTTTATAAAGTTACATATATAGCCCAAGTGGGAGATTATTAGAGTAAAATCAAATATATGGGCTGATATATTAAATAAATGTGAATTATAGGCTATCAAATAAAGTGATTATTTTAAGTTTTGGGGCCTTAATTAATGTATTATAAAGTGTGGGCATCAATGTGTAGAGACAAGCGTAATTTCTATTTTTATGATGGGTTAAAATAGAAATTCTGACGATCGTGACTATTCATATCTGAGACCACGATTAGTTATAAATAAGGGTCATGGTCCCTATATCACACAATGTTTTTCTTTCTTCTGATTCCCATTGTCAGAGAGAAATATTAGACAGAAAACTAGTGTAGATCTGGAAGATCATAAAGCCTCAAACTTCGGTCCAGATGCGGAAGATCATAAAGCAGAGACTTAGATTCAAATATCTCAATATGTTTTATGGATTCCAGTGCGCTTCATAGTCTTTGTAGTGCAGTTCTTGATGATTGATATGAGATGCTCTGTTTGTGTGATGGTTTTCACATAATTTTTTTTTTAAATCTCTCAATAATGTCAACTATTTTGTCAGTAGTAGGGACATAGGAAATTACTATCTCCTTCTATAAGATCTTCTTAAAGATTATGTGTAAGTCCAATTCAATATGCTTAGCTGATGAATGAAACATAGGATTCTTAGCAAGATGAACCGCAATTTGGTTGCTACACCAAAATTTTGATGGGACAGTAGGTAAGCATAATTCTTAGAAAAGGGATTGTACCAAGACCAACTCAAAAGTGGGTGAGACTAAGCCTTTATACTCTAATTCAACCCTACTTCTGGAACGAGCTTTCGTTTCGTGGATGACCAAGATATGAGATCGGGTTCTTACAATCATGGAGGCCTTTGGTAACAATACTGTTGAGACTATTTAGCTATCATTTGTCACAAGGAGTTGTGGTATTTTTAATAACTAGAACATGTAATGAATAAATTTTCAATCACATATTTTCTTTGAATCCATTCATCGAAAAGGAAACATTATTTTTCATTTAGTATTATTTTTGTTGGTATAAATTTATTGAATAAATTACATAAATGGTGTCTCAACTTTTCCATTTTTCTATTTTGTTATCTTAACTTTATTTTTGTTTAATCAAGTGTTTAAACTTTATTATTTGTTCTATTTTGGTGTCTCAACTTTATTTTTGTTCAATCAAGTGTTTAAACTTTCTTATTTTTTCTATTTTAGTGTCTAAATTTTATTTTTTGTTCGATCATGTCTAAAAAACTTTTCAATTTTTTCTATTTTAGTATCTCAACTTTGTTTTTATTCAATTAAGTGCTTCATAACCAATCAAATCTTGTTAGAATATTTAAATAAGCAAAAAACCGCATCCAAATAACATTCTTCTAATGTAAAAATTATGAAATTACTTAAATGACCTTTATCTGTAAAACTTAGGTAAATTTGGATTTTTCTGAACAGTAAATTGCTGTTACAGTACCGAAATTTTCTAGAATTTAGATGAAAAAATGGATCTTACCGTTGGATTCGTTTCGTGAAATATAGTTACCCAGACGAATTTCATTAAATTCCGAGACAGTCGGAATTTTCACTTTTTTCGGGGCGATAGGTGCTTGTTGAAACCCAAAAACGAGATTTTTGATAAAATTTCGAAAGTTGGGTAATAATTTAAAGAAAGTTCATATAAGATAATTTAAACTTGAATCGGGATGATATAAATTGTTTCGAGACAAAAAAGGACCCGAACAAAGGGGGGCACATGGCACGACGTTAGCCACGTATCTAAAGTATAAAAAGGGGAAAAGATCTCATTTGGGGGAAAAGATCTCTAATTTATGATTTTTCAAATGTAGAGATAGAGAGGGAGAAAGAGAGGAAGGTTTTCTTTGGCGATTCACGGGATTTCGTCGGTCGAAATTCGTCGGGCCAAGAACTAAAGTTCATCACTTCGACTCGGGCTACGCGTAGACACTAAAAATGAGAGATTTCACCGAAGATCCAAAAGAGGAGATTTGGGGGAAATCAAAGTTTTCGGGTTAGGAGGAGTTTTGAAGCTTCGTAACAGTGTTTCCTACGCTCCAAGAGGTAGGGATTCTTTTTATTTTGATTTTATTCCTACCTTTGAGCTGAATTGGGATTGTTTTGAAGCTAGTTTTGGACTAAGTTTAGGATGGTTTTTGTGCCATGTTATGGCATGTTTTGTGGCTTTAATTTGGACGGTTTTGGTGGCTAGTTTTATGGTTTTACTGGGGACGGGGTTAGGGCATGTTTAAGGAGTTGTTTTGAATTGATATTTGGTGTCTGATAGCTACCCGTATGGGCCCAGGCTTCTGACTTTGGGTCTGAAGTGCGTTGGTTTTGAAAAGCGCGATTGCGTAACCCTTGCACCCCTTTAAGCCTCCAACTTTAAACAGTCATATCTTTCTCGTCCGAACTTCGATTCGCACGTTCTTGAAATCTATGGAAAGCTCTTTGAGTCTCAAATCTGACCATATGCTGGTGGATGGAATTTGGTGCTCACATATGTACTGAAAATTTGATTGTTGCACCAAGTGTTCTATTGTAGTGACATGTGATGTGAAAATGACCCCACATATTGTTCAGATTTAGGACTAATTTTCGATCAGGGAAAAATGGGGAAATTGGACTAGTGTCCTTCATTGAAATTGTAGCTGCATCAGTGAACTTTATGTTAGACTTTTGAATAACCCAAATTGGACCTCTATAACTCAAGTTATGATCCATTTTCCAGGACTTTCACAAGTTGCCTTTTTTTGACTTCATACACTATCCAGATTTTAGGACTGAATTCTGGTTGGGAAAATAAGGGAATTCAGGCTAGTGTCCTTCGCAAAGTGCCATTTGCATGCAATAAATTTGATGTAGGCTTTTGAATCACCTGAATTGGACCTGTATAGCTCAAGTTATGGTCCATTTCCCAGGATTGCTATAGCTTAGGATGTTTAACAGTTTGTGTCAGTTTTGAAATTTGTTAAAGGGACCGAGTTTTCTTGGAGTTGAGAACTAATATTTAGTCTAATATGGCTTGATTATGAGGTGTTTTATAAAATGGAATGTTGCATTGTATGGAGATGAAGTGATATATGCGTGCATGATGTATTGATATGAATGAAGTATTGTATGGACATTATATGCTTATTGATATAATTGTTCATGATTCATTGGTGATATGCTTGATTAGAGTTGTCCATATAGCATTCATCATATATGTGACATGGTATAGACATGCAATGGTGCATCACATTGCATATGAACGGGAAACATCACATTTAATGGGTGTGAGTGCATGGTTGAAGTCAATCACCAAATTGGGTGATTGAGGGGTGGGCTCGGTAAATGGGACAACGTCCAACAGAGTAGCACGGTTGCATGAAACAGAAAATATGTGTCGGGTATCATCAAGAAGGGATAGATCCTCCATTGGGTGAAAAACCCGCTAATTATGGTCTGTCATAGTCCCAGTGGTGAAAGGCAGTAAAAGTGTCTAGGTTTGTGGAGCCCGAGGTAAGGCACCAAAAATCTTTTACCCATAAAAAGGCGCATGGATTTTGAATATAAAATGATCATTGTGATGTATCATCTAAAAAGCTTTTGGTTTATAAACTAATGAAATTGGTTTCAAAAATGTTCATTGGATGTCATCCAGAATGATGGCTTATCACACATTGGCATTGCATTGTGTGGTGGGAGTCGGTAATGACTTCGGACATGGTGCATGGGTGAGTCTCACCTCATTTCAAGGCATGACTTGTAGAATTCCAACCTAGGATTGCATAATCTTGTTGGAATTGTGGTGTAATTGACCATGTTATTAGGTGGGAAGTAGTCTTTGTGGGATTATTCTCCTCACCGGGCATAGGCTCCACGCTATAGGACCCCCATTTAGTCTGGGGAATACGGGCGGACGAGCTCACTTGGGGCCCTTGATTGTGGCCAAGATTCAATGGCTTTGTAACCATTTTTGTAAAAATGCTACGAACGAAGTAGTTCTATCATGTGTTTTTGTATAAAAAGAATTGCAATTAAATTCTTATGGGACTGTTTTAGATATAATTTTGTATGTTTTAAATGAACATGGATAAATAGACCATGTGTAGTAATTTTTACTCAAAAGTGGACCCAGTGAGGTCATTGTATTATATTGGGCCTCGGATGGGCCATGTTACTATGTTTTGTACAGGTTGTATTTTAGGTAGAGCTCCCGGTACAAAGGAGACTATTTGATTTTGTTAAGTGTGGGTCCGAGTAAAAGGAGACACAACGATGTGGTATCGGGTTACTTGGCGTCAACGAAAGTTTTTCAACGGGTTGATGGTTGTCAGCGAACCCTGGTTTTAGGTGTCACGGCAAGTATCGAGCTTGGGTATCTGAATGCCTAGAGCCTGATGGATATGGGCCTAAGTCATTAGATTCATTTAGTTATGATGTCACAGCTTATGCATCTGAACATAGGTATGTGATTACCTAGGGTTTGATGGGCATGGGTTTAGACCATTGCATACATTATGTGTTCATGATCGTGTTACATGACTGATTACTTTGTGTTATGTGAATTACATACACAGTAATTTGTATATAGGAAAATAGGAACACTAGGGTTAGAAAACATAACCTTAGGGGTTCGGAAAAGAACGAACAGGATAGTTCGGGATGTTGATGTCTATTAGTGGTTGGCTTATGCACTACTAGTTAGACTAGAAAAGGAATCTCAATTTGCTATTGGACATGTGTAGATGGCAAGTAGAGGAAGAGGACGTAGAGGTGGTGGAAGGGGCAACAATCGAATTCCATCTGCCTTCGATCAACAAGCCTTCATGGAGGCTATTGGTATTGCCACTGCTACTATTGCACAAGAAAGTGGTGTGGCTACCACTATTGCATAGGCTAGTGCAACCGTGGGCCAAGGAGGGTCGAGTAACATCCAGAGGTTCAAGGCATATCATCCTTCAACCTTCAAGGGAGGAGGGGACCCGATGGAAGCTGATCATTGGTTCTGAAAATTCAAAAAGATTTTAGAGGCTATGGAGGTCACCTCTAATGCCACTAAAATAAAACTAGCCGCATTCCAGCTAGAGGGTGAATCCCAAGTGTGGTGGGATTGGGTCAAAGCCTCAAGAGACTTGGAGGCAATGACATGGGAAGAGTTATGTGAACTCTTCATGGGCAAGTATTTCCTGGCATCTACTCGACATGCAAAAGCTCGGGAGTTCCTAGAGTTGAAAGAAGGAACAAGGAATAATGACAGTGCTTGAGTACGTGGCTAAGTTCACAGAATTGGCCTGTTTTGTTGATGATTGCGTGGCCACCGATATGGCCAAAGTGAGAATGTTTGAGAAGGGTTGAAACTATCCATCTAGGGTAAAATTGTGGGATTTCTCCTACAAGATATGGACTTGATGGTCAAGACGTCTAAAGCCATTGAGAGGAAGTAGATGACGCACGGAACATCCATGAGGCGAGTATTAAAGTTAAGTGAAAGGTTTGGGCTTAGAGGTTGAAACCTTGGAAAAGTCGATGTATGTGAGTTCTCCCTCCAGAACTAGGGTGACGGTTGATCAGATATGTCAAAATTGTGAGTTAGAGATCTCAGGGATTCTACTCACTATGGACCTTAGGGTCATGGACATGTTGGAGTTTGATGTCATCTTTGGGATGGACTGGTTGACAACACACCGAGTCATCATTGATTGTGATAGTAGGAGAATTACTACCTACACTCCGGATGATGTTGGTGTTATGTTTCAGGGGGATAAGCAAGATGCTTTACCCTGAGACATGTATGACTTTAAGTGGCATGGAGTAGTGGTGGGTTGGCTATGGCCTTGCAGGGAGGAATGAGGCGAGACGAGGGAGTTGAGTGCGCCTCGGATTGGTTGAGTATAAGGATGTTTTCGGGAAGAGCTCTGGGATTATACGTATAGAGATCTAGACTTCATATTGAGTTACACACCCCAATTTTTATCGCCTATTTCTATGACTCCGCATAGAATGACGCCTGTTGAGTTGTAAAAACTCAAGGTCCAGTTACAGGAATTGTTGGACAAGGGCTTTATTGGACCGAGTACTTCACCTTGTGGAGCTTTGGTACTGTTTGCCAAGAAGAAAGACAAGACCCTTCAGCTATGTATAGATTATCGACAGTTGAATAGGGTTACTATCAAGAATAGGTACCCTTTGTCGAGGATTAATGATTTATTTGATGCAGTCCGAGAGGATTGTGGCTTATGGTTCTCGCGGTTAAAACCCTGACTGATTCTACAGCACTTGATAAGAGGTCGCGTCATTATGCTTTGCTTTGAAGATTTGGCACCACTACCTATACGATGAACGATGCGGTATTTTAGACCTGAGTCTAGTATTTTCACACAGTAGGACCTCAACATGTAAAGAGCAGCATGGAGTGGATAATTATACGGAGGATTACGATTTCGCTTTGTATTACCACCTTGGTAAGGTAAATGTGGTGGCTGATGCACTCAGCTGAAAGTCACAGGGAGTGTTAGCTAGTATAACTTCCCGGGAGTGGTAGATGATCGAGAATGTGGGACAGTTCGGACTGTAGTACAGTGATTAGACTCAAGGTACCTTGGGGAGTTTAGTGGCTACGTCATCCCTACTAAGCAAAGTGATCGAGTTTCAAGGACAAGACACGGAGATGTTGTCCATTTGGGACTAGTGCAGTCAGGTGTGAATTGAAGAAAATTTGGGCCATTCACACATGGTCAGTGATCTTCGATTATAAGAGGATGGGTTGTGGTTCCCCAGTCGGTAGATCTGAGAGAGTAGATCCCTAGGGAGTTCCATTATTCTCGTTTTTCTGTGCATCCAAGTGGCAATAAGATGTACCATGATCTTCGTCGCCAATATTACTGGAATGGGATGAAGAAACACGTCGAAGATTTTGTTTATCGATGTCTCATGTGTCAACAGGTAAAGGCTGAGCATTAGAGGCCAGCAGGATTACTCTAGCCCTTGGAAGTGGTTGAGTGGAAGTGGAAACATGTCACGATGGACTTTGTGACTCACTTGCAACGGACATCGCAAGGGCATGACAAGGTGTGGGTGATCGTGGATCGGCTTACTAAGTCAACACATTTCTTGGCTGTGCGGATGACCTTCACTTTGGAGAAATTCTGCAAGTTGTATATACGGGAGATAGTCTGATTACATGGAGTGCCAGTGTCCATAGTATTAGATCGAGATCCTAGGTTTATGACTCATTTTTGGAAAAGTTTCCAGAAAGTTATGGGGACACAATTGATGATGAGCACAACCTTTCATCCCCAAACGGATAGTCAGTTAGAGAGGACTATCCAGACTTTGGAAGACATGCTACGGGCATGCGTCTTGGATCTTAAGGGTAGTTGGGAAGAGCATTTACCCTTAGTGGAATTCGCCTACAACAACAGTTATCAGGCGAGTATACAGATGGCACCCTATGAGGCACTATATGGGAGGCTATGTTGATCTCCGGTTTATTGGACGAAGGTGGAGGAGAGACCCTTTACGGGTCCAGATTTGATTAGAGACACCTATTAGAATGTGGACTTGATACGGAAGCATTTTCTCACGACTCAAAGCCGGCAGAAAAGCTATGCCGACAGACGACGATTATCTTTGGAGTTTGAGGTGGGTGATCATGTCTTCTTGAAGGTGATGCCTAAGAGAGGAGTGGTCAGGTTTGGTAAGCAGGGAAAGTTGTCGCCAAGGTATATCGGGCCCTTCGAGGTACTCGAGAGGGTTGGTATAGTTTCTTATCGATTGGAACTACCCCCGAATTTAGCGGGTGTTCATGTGGTATTCCATATCTCTATGCTCTGGAAATACACTCCAGATCAGACTCATGTGGTGGATTGGGGTGAACTTGTTGTTGATGCAGATAGGACCTTCGAGGAGGGACCAGTACGTATCATGGATAGCTGGGATCAAGTTTTTCGAAGCAAGACCGTGAGGCTAGTAAAGGTGTTGTGGCAACACGGAGGAGTAGAGGAGGTAGCATGGGAAAGCGAAGACATTATGCATGCCAATTATCCTTTCGTATTTAAGGATGAAGGAATGCTTTTAGTCATTTGGAATTAAATGACGGTTGCATATGCTTGTGATTTGGAATATGTATGTGTGTATGAATTTTGGAGACGAAATTCTTTTAAGGTGGCAAGAATGTAAAACCTAAGTAAATCTGGATTTAAAAAAAAAAGGCAAAACGGTAAATTGTCGCCACAGTACCAAAATTTTCTAGATATCGGATGATGAAACATGCCTCACTGTTGGATTCGTCTCCGAAATCTAGTTACCCAGGCGAATTTTGTCGAATTCCAAGACAGTCATAATTTTCACGTTTTTTAGGGCAACAGGTGCCTGTTGAAACCCAAAAACGAGAATTTTGAGAAAATTTTGAAAGTTATGTAATAATTTAAAGAAAGTTCATATAAGATAATTTGAACATGAATCGGGACGAAATAAATTGTTTCGAGGCAAAAACATACACGAGCAAGGGGAGACACGTGGCCGCGGCGTGGCGGGTGTATCGAAATAGAAAGGGCAAATATCTCATTTGGGGGAAAAGATCTCCCATTTTTTATTTTTCAAACATAGAGATAGAGAGGAAGAAAGAGAGGAAGGTTTCCTTCGGCAATTCACGGGATTTCGTTTGTCGAAATTTGTCGGGCCAAGAACTAAATTTCATCACCTCGACAAGGTCTACGTGTCGGCACCAAAAAGGAGAGATTTCACCGAAGATCCAAAAGAGAAGTTTTGGAGGAAATCAAAATTTTCGAGTTAGGAGGTGTTTTAAAGTTTCCTAACGGTGTTTCCTACGCTCCAAGAGGTAGGGATTCTTCCTATTTTGATTTTATTCCTACCTTTGGGCTGAATTGGGATTGTTTTGAAGTTGATTTTGGGCTGAGTTTGGGATGGCTTTTGTGCCATGTTATGGCATGTTTTGTGGCTTTAATTCAGATGGTTTTGGTGGCCGATTTATGGTTTTACTTAGGAAGGGGTTAGGGCATGTTTAAGGAGTTGTTTTGGGTCAAAATTTGGTGTACAATAGCTGCCCATATGAGCTTGAGAAACTATAGCCAGTGCGGTGTGTGGAGTTTTGGCCTGGTGCGTAGCCTGCACCTTTAAGCTTCCAGCACTAAGCGATCATAGCTTTCTCGTCCGAACTCCAATTCTCACGTTCTTGGACTCTATAGAAAGATCTTTGAGTCTATAATATGACCATATTCTGGTGGATGGAATTTGGTGCCCACATGTTTACTGAAAATTTGATTTTTTCACCAAGTGTTCTATTGTAGTGACATGTGATGTGAAAATGACCCCTGCTGTCAGTTGGGGCGGTTACGCAGTCGAGGGGAAAAATGAGGAACTTGGACTAGTGTCCTTCATGGAAATTGTAGCTGCATTAGTGAACTTGATGTTAGACTTCTGAATCACCCAAATTTGACCTCTATTACTTGAGTTATGGTCCATTTTCTAGGACTACTACAGGCTACCCTATTTTGACTCCATACACCGTCCAGATTTTGGGATTGATTTTCGTTTGGAAAAAAGAGGGAATTTAGGCTAGTTTCCTTCATGGAAATTACAGCAGAATCTGTAAACTTGATGTAGGCTTTTGAATCAGCCAAATTGGACCTATACAGCTCAAGTTATGGTCCATTTCCCCAGACGGCTACATCTTTGGTTGTTTAACGGTTTGTGTCTAGTTTTTTGGACTGTTAAGGGACCAGTTGCTGAATTGAGTTTAGAACTATTATGTGGTCTATTATGGCTTGATTGTGAGAGTTTTGTTGCATAATATGGAATGACACATTGTATGTTGATGTTGATATATGCGTGCATGATAGATTGACATGAATGAAGTATTGTATGGACATTATATGCTTATTGATATAATTGTTCATGATGCATTGGTGATATGCTTGAGTAGAGTTGTCCATATAGCATTCATCATATATGTGACATGGTATAGACATGCAATGATGCATCACATTGCATATGCACGGGAAACATCACATTTCATGGGTGTGAGTGCATGGTTGAAATCAATCACCACATTGGATGATTGAGGGGTGGGCTCGGTAAATGGGACAACGTCCAATAGAGTCGCACGATTGCATGAAACGGAAAATATGTGTCGGGTATCAGCAAGAAGGGATATATCCCCCTCGAGTGAAAAACCCACCAATTATGGTCAGACATAGTCCCCAACGATGAAAGGTCGTAAAAGTTTTTGGGTTTGAGGAGCCCTCGGTGATATACCAAAAATCCGCTACCCATAAAAAGGCGCATGGATTTTGAATATAAAATTATCATATGATGTATCATCCAAAAATCTTTGGGTTTATAAACAAATGAAATTAGTTTTGAAAATGATCATTGGATGTTATCCAGAATGACGGTTTATCACACATTGGCATTGCATTGTGTGGTGGGAGTCAGTAATGATTTGAGACATGGGGCATGTGTAACACCCTAAATTATACCATGACAGTTATACAACATGTTTTAGGTATAATAAAAGTAAATGTATATTTTACCGGAATAAAATAATGCTAAAATATAATAAGAAAATCCAGAATTAATCTAAGGGTCAAGGGTAAATTAGTAATTTAACAATTCCGGACTCAAAGGTCATATGATAAGAAGATTATAGGCTAAAATGGAAATATGAATAAATTGATTTGCAAATAGAGGGGAGTTGGAGGACCAAGTAGCAAAAATGGGAAAGAATGTAAAAATGGGTTTTTGGCCAAACAAGGCCTTAACTTAAAAAGGTGAATAAAGCAAAAAATATCTCATTTTTGGCTCTTTGGATAGGGCAAACCCTTTGAGGAGAAGAGGAAGAGAAGAAGAGAAGGAGAAAGAAGGAAGAAAGAAAAAGGAAGAAGAAAAAGAAGAAGAAAAGCAAAGGTATGGAAACTATTTGTGTATGGAACTCTTGTTTAGAACTTTGGTTTGGGATTGTTTGAAAATACTTGTTTAAGTTGGGTTACGAAAACCCCAACTTGTCAAGTTTTTGGTTGGTTTAAGTTTGTATTATGGTTTTGTTTCGAAATGAGGTGTTTTGATGAAAGGAATTTCGGTGAAAATGGCAAAAACTGGCCATTTTCTGTTATGCCTGACACCTCTACGCCTAGGCGTACCGGTAAGCTTTGTTTTACTTGTTATCTTCTGTTAAGCCTAACAATCGTCCATTGGATTAAGGAGATTCCTAATAAGTGAATGAAAGGGTTCATACAAGTATAAAAATGATATGAAAAATGTTTCGTACCTCGCCGTCGAGGCGAAGCCTCCGATCGTTAGGCAAACCTCGTTCTTTGCCCTCATTTGTTAATGTAGTGTTATTTATGAAAAGATAAATGTGTAATGAAGGCATATAGAAAAATGTATAAATGTCTAAATAATACAAGAATAAAGATGCATGTGAAAATGATAAGAAAATATCGCATATGATTACCGGATAACAATAGTTACTCGGTGATATGGGATATATATTGTAAATGAAATAAAGGAAACAAATTGTCTACTTAGAACCTAGTAGTTGGATAGGTAGGCATGCCTATAGGGATCTGGGTTGTTCACGACATACGGGTTTAACATAGATATCGAGGCCCAGTTTGGGTGGTGACATAAATCCCTTTTAGATTAAATTCGGATAGAGGTCAACTTTGTCGTATAATGATAAGTACTTAGCCGGGTATATACTATTCTTTTCCGTATCCACTTCTAAGGTATTTGCAGGCATGAAACATAAAAAAATGACAAGAATATGCAAATGACATGATATGATATGAGAAGCATAGCATTGATATGTGATGATATCTGATATAGAAATACGAAAAAAAGTGTAAATGAAAGATGATATGAAAGGAAACACGATAAGACAAATAAATATGATATATGTATATGTAAATGATATGTTCAGAACATGAACAACCATGTGTATAAGTATATAAATGTTAAAGTGATATACAGTTGTGTAAAGTGAGATGACTCTTGTGCAGAAATTGATCAGCATGTGTATTATTTCCACTAAGCTATAAGCAGCATGCAGGTATTTCATCCCAGTGAGTGCAGGAAGCGGGGAACAAGAAGTATGGACATTCCATCGACAACCAAGACCCGACACACTACTAGGTGCCTTTGAAGACCTTTGGTATATTTTTATATATGTTTTCTTTTGCTTGTAAACGTGTAAGGGTAGTATATGTTAAACACTCCCATTTATGGAGTTTTGAATATATTTTGTAATCCACTGCTACATAATATATTTCAAGTTAAATGTTAATAGTACATGATTGAATAAGTTAATGGTATGGTAAAAAGTAAAAGATAGTTACAAGTTAGATGGTAAAACTAGAGACACGACAGTTTAGTTGGTAGTATCAGAGGCGTGACAAGTTAGTGGTATCAGAGCCCCAAATGGGGGCGTCACAGCATGGGTGAGTCTCACCTCATTTCATGGCATGACATGTAGAATTCCAACCTAGGATTGCATAATCTCGTTGGAATTGTGGTGTGAAATGTGTTGTGGACATTGCATGTGCACTTAGGTGGGGAGTAGTATCTATAGGAATTATTCTCTACTAGACGTATCTCACCCGCTTTATGGGACCCCCATTTTAGGTATAGGGAGTACAGAAAGCTGGGTTGTGGCTTTGTAACAGTAAGACCCGGGAAAAAAAAACCTATAAATTTGAATATTTGCTAGGAAGGGTAAAATTATAATTTTGTCGTAGTTCTTTTGATCTCGGATGGCAGCAGTTCGCCCATTGGAATTGTCTGTGAAATCTAGTCACCCGGAGAATTTAGATTTGAATTAAAAGCAATTAAATTTTCATGAATTTCGAGGAAGGCAACGACGTCAGTGGACCCAGCAGATTTTTAGAAAAATCATGAAAAATGTAAAATATTTAAAGAATTTCCATTTAAGATAGATGGAACTGAAATCGAAACGAAATAAATTGTTTCGGGGTGAAAACGGATTGGGGAAGCGTGACACATGGCGCGATGTGAGACACGTGTCCCATGTATAAATACAAGAAATATCTAAAAAATCAAAGAAGATCTCACAAGTTGGTCTAGGACCAAACGTTAGAGAGAGAGAGAGAGAGGTGGGAGAAGAAAAGCAACCTTTCTGGAATTGATTTCCATGAGGTTTTGTCGATCGAAACTCGGTAGAGTTGAATGCGCTGCATGCGACGAGAGCTGCGCATGATGCGGAATCCTGAATTTCGCCAAGGTTCGGGTTTTCACGGAGCTGAGAAAATTCGTGTCTGGGAAATCATTCTAATTAGGGAGTAGGGTTTTATCATACTTGGTTTGAAATTTGTATCAGGGCATGTGTGTGTGTCAAAGTAGAGAGTGTTGTCCAGGTTTTCCTCCGACCCATGGCGTGTTTTGGCCATACTTGCTTATCTGCTCATCAGATTGAGTGATCCTGATTGCTAGGTAAACTAGACTTATAGGAGCACATATTTCCTTGAAATAGGTCTATCCAAATTCCGGCCCCTTTGGACTCAGAAATGCATTCAAAGTGGAGCTATGTGCAGGCATTTTTCTTTTTTTGTTTTTAGACCCCCTGACTGTTTTTTGGCCATAACTTGGCCATAACGCATCTAAATTGAGTGATTATAATTTTTGGATCAACTAGACTTATAGGAGAAAATATTTTCTTGAAATAGGTCTATCCAAATTCCGACCCCTTTGGACTCAGAAATGCATTCAAAGAGGAGCTATGTTCAGACAGTTTCTGGTTCTGTTTGAAAACTGAGTAGTCCTGGTTGTTTAAGACATAACTTGAGTTTCGGTGATCCGATTTGGATGATTCAAGTTGGAGAAGAACCCTAAGAACAGTATCTTCAAATGAGTATAAAGAACCAGTGTCAAATTATGGATTAGGACCACTAAAATCGGTTATCACAGACTGTTTCTAGTGTAAGCAGAGTAAACTGACCAGTTTTGAATAAAAAGGTCATAACTTCTTCGTCTGAACTCCGTTTGGGGTGTTCTTGAACTCTATGGAAATCACATTGAGTTACGATTCTTTCCATGTGCCTGTGGAAGGCAGTGGGTGTCCTCAAACTTGCTTAAAATCTATGTTTTGCACCAAGTGTGCATTATTTGGTTGTGTCGATGTGAATAGTCGGGTTTTGACATGACCATTGCATGGCATATTGTAGGCTATTGTATTGGGTATGAGTTTCCATGAGTTAACCAAAAGAAGGCTATATGACATTACTTGTTTAGTCATGTATTGATGAATGTTAATATGTATGATATTGTGATATCTATAAAGAGTGACATGAAATGTATGGAACTTATATGCTTGCAATCTATGTTGCATGGTACTTGACATGAAGCACGATTGATTAGAATGTTCCATGTAGTGTGCATCATACATGTAACATGAGAATTTGTAGTGACATTAGCATTGCATATGCACAGGGACATCAACATATTGGGTGTGTGTGCATGGATATGGTCATCCATCATCATTGTTGATGAATAGGTAGTGAGCTCATACTTTGGAGGACGTCCAATAAATGTCTCACGGTTTAAAACATAAAAAGAAATATAAATAAGATGTGTTGGGCGGAGCAAGAAGGGACCGTTAACCCCCTCAGGTGAAAATCCTGGAACATGAGTGGAAGAGACCCACGGTTTGATCCGAAAAGTTCTGTTGCCCAAAGAAGACACACGATCATGGTTATCACATAGACTTCGAGTTGTGTGATAGGAGATTATCACTACTGGGCTTTGCTCACCCTGTCGTGGGACCCCCTTTAAAGATTACGGATCGGGTGCGGGCGGCTGACCATTTGGGATGCATACGTATGAAGAATGGGATGTGGCTGGAGCCCGTATTTGTATATGTATTTTAGAACAATCTGTTTTAATATATCATTTTTTATAAGAGTGTATAATTGAACTCTTGTAAACATACCACTACATAATTGCATGTATAATAATCAGGGTATGGTTAAATGAGGCTGATTGGTCGCTATGACTCATGAATGACTCGGTGTGGTATATTGAGCCCGGATGGGTCATGAGATGTATTGTTATATAGGTTGTATTTTGTATAGAGCTTCCTGTACAGAGGAGACTCTGTCCGATTTTTTTGTTAAATTATGCATCCTGATAAATGGGACATGATGATGTGGCGTCGGGTTACCCGATATCCACAGGTTTCCGTAGGTTGACGGGTTGTCAATGGGACCCTCGGGAAAGGGGTGTCACAGGTTGGTATCAGAGCTTAGGTAAACGATTACCTAAGGAGCTTGAATGTGGGTATCCACAAGTATGGTCCTTATACTAGCTCGTCTTAGCTAGGTATCAAGAGTCTAGGTACATGAGTATTGAGTGATGATGGGTATGGGTCTAGATCATGCATTGTTGTGTGTTGCGTGTTTTGTGCTTAATATGTTGTGTGATATGTGTGGTGATTTGTGTGAATAATATACATGGTGGATTGTATATGGAACACTAGGGTTAGAAAACATAGCATGAGTTAGGAAAACAAAATAGACATGATATTTCGAGAGCAGATGTGTATTAGTGTTGGCATTATGCACCGCTAAGGGAAAAGGGATGAACAGTGTAGTTCATGATGTTAAGTCTATTAGTGGTTGGCATGTGCACTACTAGTTAGACTGAGATATAAATTTGATAACTCTATTGCTGTTTGACACGTGTAGATGACTAGCAAAGGATAAGGATGTCAAGATGGTGGGCGGAGTAATAACCCATGACCACGACTTTGGGTGCGAGACCTTCATAGAGTTGTTGTTAGCCTGTTCTTTGCTTATATACGACGAGTGTTATTCTTTATACATCATCGCCTGTATTTGGTGTAATTAGGAACCAAGGGGGGTCAAGTAACCTTCAGAGGTTTGAGGCACATTATACTCCGGCCCTCAAGGGGGAAGGAGACCCGATGGTGGCGGGTCGTTGTTTCTTATTAGTCGGAAAGGATACGGGTGCTGTAGTCGCCATTATTGCATAGGCGAGCGCGGTGGCTGCTACCATTGCACGGATTAGTGCAACGATGGGCCAGGGAGGGACGAGTAACCTCTAGGGGTTTTAGGCACATCATCCTCCGACATACATGGGAGGAGGGGACTCGATGGTCAGGACAACCTTGGCCATTGGAGGAGGAGTAGATGACACATAGAGCATCAGGGATATGGAGTGCTGAAGTCACTAGAGGAAGGAGAATCAATCTTCTTCTAAGATATTGTTTGATTCTGGTGCAACGTATTCTTTTGTGGCTGCATCTAGTGTGGATGTTTTGGGTTTAGAGGTAGAGACCTTGAATGAGCAATTATACATGAGTTCTCACCTAAGGACTAGGGTGAGGATTGATCAGATATGTCGAGATTGTGAGTTAGAGATCTCAAGGATTCTGCTCACAGTGGACCTTCGGGTGATGGACATATTGGATTTTGATGTCATTCTTGGTATGGATTGGTTGACGGCACACCGAATCATCATTGACTGTGGTAGTTAGAGGATTTCTGCCTACACATCGAACGGTATCCATGTGACTTTTCAAGGGGAGAAGCATGATGTTTTACCCCAGACAGTGCATAACTCCAGATGGAGTGGACAATTGATGGGTTGGCTGGCAAGCCTTACCTTGGAGGATAAGGTGAGACAAGAATTGGATCTATCTCGGGTAGTTTACGAGTATGAGGATGTTTTTCTGGATTAGCTACCGGGATTACCTCCGCACATGGATGTGGACTTTATCATTGAGTTATACCCTAGTACGTCGCCCATTTCTATGACTCCTCATAGGATGTGCCGTTGAAGTGTAGGAACTTCGAGTCCAGTTGCATGGTTGTTGAATGAGGTTTTATTAAATGAGCACTTCACCTTGGAGCGTTAAGTTTACATTTACTAGGAAAAGAGGTCAAAGTCGAGTGGAATGACCTGAGTGAGAGGCATTCCAGGAATTGAAAAGAAGGCTTACTACAACTCCTGTTTTGATAGTCCCAAAACAAGGACAGAGGTACACGATATATTGTAATGCCTCGAAGGACGGGCTGGGATGTGTTTTGATGCAGTCTGGGAGAGTTGTAGCTTATGGTTCACGATAGTTGAAGAACCATAAGTGGAATTACCCTACGCGTGATATGGAGTTGGCAGTTATAGTCTTCGCTTTGAAGATATGACGCCACTATTTATATAGTGAGCAATTCGAGGTATTTTAGGACCACAAAAGTCTAAAGTATATCTTTACTCAACGGGACCTCAATATGAGGCAGCGCAGATGGATGGAATATATGGAGGATTATGACTTCACTTTGCAGTACCATCTTGGTAAGGCAAATGTGGTGGTTGATGCACTCAGTCGAAAGTCGAGAATGCTTGCATTTAGTGTGGCTTCTAAGGTGGTTGATGCTCGAGAGTGTGGGGCGGTTAAACACAGTACAATGAAGCAGTTCGAGTGTTTGGGGTTAAGTGGCTGCACGCCTTTATACACTGAGTAGAGTGATTGAGTCTAGGGGGTAGGGCGTGAGATGGAGTGTCTATCGGGGTAGAGTGCGAGTTAGTCTCTTGGTGACAAGGGCTAGGCCATTCACACTGATGGTAGTCTTTGGTACAGGGGATGGATTGTGGTTCCCCAGTTGGCAAAGCTGAGATAAGATATCCTTCGGGAATTCCATTGTTCTCGTTTGCGGTGCATCCAGGTGGCACGAAGATGTATCATGATCTTCGTCGCGAGTATTATTAGAGCGGGATGAAGAGACACGTTGGGGATTTTTTTCGACGATGTCTCAAGTGTTAACAGATTAAGGCTGAGCATCAGAGGCCAGCAGGGCTATTCCAGCCATTGGAGGTAGCGAAGTGGAAGTGGGAGCATATCACGATGGATTTTGTGACTCACTTGCCACGGACATCGCGGAAGCATGATGCGGTGTGGGTGATAGTGGACCGGCTACACTAGTCGGCACATTTCTGGATTGTGCGGATGACCTTCACCCAGCTGGAGGAATTACGTAAGTTGTACATCGAGAGATTCTCGTTGGTTATGTGGAGTCTTGCTAGTCTCTCCATAGTATCAGTCGGGATCGGGTTTGCCAGTCAGGCTGGAAGGGTTTCCCGAAGAGCCATGGGGCCATGGTGAGGATAAATCTTACTTGCCATTCATGGCGCGGTCGATCATGAAATTTATACGGTGTTAGAGGACATGCTAAGAGCATGCGTCTTGGATCTCGAGGGTAGCAAGGAAGAGCATTTGCTCTTGGTCGAGTTCACTTATAACAATAGTTATCAGGCGAGTATACAGATGGAGCATTATGAGGCATTATATCAGAGGCCATGTCGATCTCTAGTTTGTTGGACCGAGGTAAGAGAGAGATCCACCACGGTCCAAAGTTGATTAGTGACACCTCAGTGAAGGTAGACTTGATACGTAAACGTCTTTTCACGGCTCAAAGCTAGTAGAAAAGTTATGCCGACACACGGTGACGACCTCTAGAGTTTGAGGTGGGAGATCATGTCTTCTTGAAGGTTATGCTGAGAGGGAGTGATCGGGTTTGTAGCGGGAAGTTATCGTAGAAGTATATTGGGCCCTTCGGTGCACTCGAGAGGGTGGGCATAGTTATACAGGTTGGCATGACCACCAGAGTTTATCAGTGTTCATGAGTATTCATGTCTCCGTTCTGGGAACTACACTCCGGATCGGACTCATGTAGTGGATTAGGTGGCTTTTGTTGATCTGGATGGGACCTTTGAGGAGAGACCGGTCGTGTCATGGATAGTGGACCAAAGTTTTGCAATGCAAGGCTGTGAGGTAATGAAGGTCTTTATGGGCGACAGGAGTGGGAGGCGGCATGGAAGTGTGGGACACGATGCGTGCACACATCCTTCTTATTCGAGGATGAATGTATGGTTTTTAGTCATTTGGTAGCATTCAATGACTGTTTCATATGCAAGTGATTGCATATGGTTGCATGTATGAATTTTGAGACGAAATTATTTTAAGAGGGGAAGAATGTAAGACCTGGGAAAAAAAAAACCTAGAAATTTGAATATTTGCTAGGAATGCCAAAATGGTAATTTTTTAATAATTCTTTCTAGATCTCGAATGACGAAGCGGACTTCACTGTTGGAATCGTCTCACGAAATCTAGTCACCTAGGAGAATTTCATTGAATTCCGAAATAGTCGGATTTTCATGAATTTCGAGACGACGAACGTCGAGTGGACCCCGAAAACGAGATTTTAGAAAAATCTTGAAAAATATTGAAAAATGTCAAATATTTAAAGAATTTCCATTTAAGATAGATGGAACTAAAACCGAGATGAAATAAATTGTTTCGAGATAAAAACGGACCGAGGAAGCATGACACATGGCACGATGTGAGCCACGTGTCTCATGTATAAATACAAGAAATATCTAAAAGATCAAAGAAGATGATTAGTGCTTTCGAAAGAAGTCACGAATTTTGAACCTATGTGGAATGGGTTTTTTGAGTACTTTTTTGATCTATTAATCATGTCATATATCCCGATTAAAGTGTTCAAGTCATCTTAGTAACATATGCCATTTGGAACATGTTTTTGGTTGTTTGTAGGTATTTATGCATACAGGCCTTCAACCACAATGCAAATGATCAATCATGAGGTCGGAAATTTAGTCTCGATATCGATAAAGCCCCGAATCAATGGAAAAACAAAGGAAAGTGGAGGAAATGAGATGCGAGTTGAAGACATAGCGAGAGGAATGCGAAACGACCAAAGCGGGCAGTTTCGCAGCTTTGTTGGCAGCAGTTCTTAATCTTAAGCGATTGCAGCCAACTCGCAGAAGCAGGTTCGCAATCTCGACACGCGTGCGAAATTCGCTATGACTTACGCGTGCATTCTTGGTCGCTTCTCAGCGACAATTTAAGCTAGCTTAAGCGAATTCATTAACTAATAAATTAACGTGCAAGTCAGCTCTGACCTTGCCCAGGTCGCTAGACCATTTGCTAAAAATTAAGCTAACCATACTTGATTTAAACAATTAGCGAAATTCTCCTGTGCTTGAGATTTGCGAGGCCCTCACGTCATGCTTTGTAATTAATGCAACACCTTCCAAACTTGGTGAATTACTCTCTATCCTATAACTTAGCTTAGTTATTAGGGTTTTGGTATTTTCATACCTTGAGGAGGCTATAAATACCCCCTCATGTTTGTAATAAGAGAGGAGGATCGGTGGAAGAATTGAATACAAGTTTTGGTGATTTGTAAGTTTTTCATTTTTCTTTGCTTTGTAAATAAATTGTTTTATTTTAGTTTTGCTTTTCTTTTCTCTCTTCTCTCTCTTGCTTTCTCTGCTTTCTTTCGCTCACATTGCGAACACACCTCTTGAGGATAATGACTCGAGATGTAGCTAAGTCTCCTTCCTTTGAAGAGGAAGGAAGCTAGCTTAGCGTAGGGTTAAGCATGTTGTCCTCATATACTAAAAGTTATGGGTAGTGATGTATTTTATGGCCCTTATCTTCCAAAACTTTCCCGGTTGCCTTAGGATGTTATTGTCTTGGCCAATACTCTCCATGCTTTTAGGACTGTTGTTCTTTAGATGGTCTTCACGAGCCTCGAAATTAGCATTTACATGTTAAAGTTCTTCAAATTAGGGTTAAATAACATTGACTTTTTTTTTTTTTATTGTTTGGCCAATACTCCATACTTTAGGATTCGATTGCTGGGGTGAAGTGCCGTGTGATTCTTGGAATAGTGCTATAACTAGAAAATGATGAGTGTTTTCAGGGTTTTAAGCAAAGGGGCCATCGCGCATCTGTGTTGACTCACATAGGAGGATAAAACACGAGGACATGTGTTGCCCCTAGCTTGTCAAGTTGGTGACCTAAATCTTCAAAGTTTAAGATTTCTTCACTTTAAATTTCGATTTTACCATTTTGATTTTTATGATTTCAGTTTTAAACTTCATTCTGACTTTTGACACACGGAATCCGAAAAGTCCAAATAGAAAGCCTTACCTTCATGCCTAATTACAAAATACATTTCTAGGATGAAAACCCACCATCCCGTGTTCGACCTGAACCACTATCTGCGGTAGCTTGACTACGCGTAGGAGAACAGGTATATAAATATTGTTGATTGACTCAACTCTTGTGGCACGAATCAAATGGCGTGGATTCATAGGGGATGGTACCAAACTACTTATGGTAAGTTGAAGAGTACTTGTGATCCCATCACAAGTGAAAGTGGCTGCCCACTCTTTTGCAGCTTCCGGGTTGCGAGGCACCCGGTTCAGCGCTGCGTGCGCGCAGTGTTTTGATTTGATTTTCATTCGGTCAGGTTTTATTGTTGTTAGTTAATTTTAATCTTTTTGCGGGTTGTTTGTTGCTCTTTGTTATCTCTTTAATTTGTGTAACAACTATTGTATGCAAGAGTGGGATAGAAACACATCGGGTGGGTGTATAGGATAAGTACACAACTTGACCTAGCTAGTGAAGTCGGTGTGCAAGCGATACCATGGATCCCGTACACGAGGAGCAATGAGAGTCGGCAGAGACCTATGAATCGAATGCATATGAACCATGAGGGGATCACATCACCCTCTAGAGTTAGTGCCCCATCTGTATCATTCCTCCTGGCGATGATGTAGCGGTGGGAGGCCTTATTTGTACCCTACTTCCCACATACCATGGTATGAAAATGAAAATCCATGTACACACTTACGTCTTAGGGATTTTGAGGGGTTTGCACTACCCAGCCGAGGGAAGGTATGATGGACATGGATTTGCTGAAGCTAAAGGCATTTCCATTGACCCTTAAGGACTGAGGCCAAGATATGGCTCAACTCATTGAGACCTAGAACCATTAGAAATTGAGATTTGGCGCAAGTGAATTCTGAAAAGGATTTTTGATTACTCATAAGACTAATAATTTGAAAAGGCAAATTTATACCTTTGCAGCTCAGGATGGTGAGAAGTTCTACCAATGTTGGGAGAGGTTTTTAGAAACCATCAGTGCATGCCCACATCATGGGTTTGACACATGGATGTTGGTGAACCACTTCTATGGTGGTATGTCTCCTGCCATGAGACAACTTTTAGAAACCATGTGTGGGGGAGACTTTTAATGACATCTGATGAAGCCATGGATTTCTTAAATTACGTAGGCGTAGAAACTACAAGGGTTGGGATGAGCTTAACCCTAGAGGAAACTGATAGGATGAGACCACCGATCCAACCAGACCGGAGGATGTATGCCTTTGCTGAAGAAATGGAAATGAAATTTGGGATTATCGACTCCCAGAAGCTAGAAGGTAGAGAGGAGCTTGAAGACGAGCAGCTCCCGAGGTACATGCGTGGCCCGACAACCTTTACTGGCTTTAAAATCCACACTGGAATTCCAATCGGCACACGATAAGAGCGGTGTTCGCGGCCCCTACGATGAAGGATTTGATGTCGGAATGTGCAAACCTTTGTAGGGCCAAATACAAGCCCTGACAATCGATGCTCCATGTGGTAATACCTGCGATTCGATTGGAGGAATCATCCCAATCTTGCATGGAGACCCAACCCCCTGCTTATGTACCCCGGTGCCAAGCCTCGATTTGATTTCCCCTCACAGTCTATGACCACCATCCTCTTCTCGTTAGAGCAAGCTATATTGAATTTGAAGTAAGAGTGGTAGGCCCGAAAATTGAGGAACAAAAGGAATTAATGTGCGGCGCCGCAATTGATCTTGTGAGAACACATTGAATAAAAATTTGATAACCTACGGTATTCAGTACAAACATTAAAGATTGCTAGAGGGCGAAAGGGTTTCCATCTAAGCGATTCCAATCCTAAAGGAATTCATGAGGTAAGGCTCGTCGACAATTCGAGGAATGGATGAGGTTAAGGCCGTAATCACCACGAGAAGTGGAAAGAGGTTGATCGGCTTATGCAAAATTTGTTGAAGAACCTAGGCAAGGAGAAGAATTGAAACTTGAGCATATCCTCCTAGAGGAAGATTCAATGAAATGCAAATTATACCACCTCCATTTCCCTGAGCATTGAGAGGAAAGAAAAGAAGCTTCAATAGCCAGGCATGCTTGAGGTCTTAAGGCAAGTAAAGGTTAACATACCTTTACTTGATCTAATCAACCAAGTCCCTGCTTATGCAAAATTTTTGAAAGATCTTTGCACAATCAAGAAGAGATTGACATTGAAGAAAGCATTTCTCCTTTGACATATCGTGCCATAATTAAGCAAATACCACATCGAATCTGAAGATCTGGATGCTCCCACAATTTAGTCAATATTGGTGGGAATTGCATAGAAAAGTCTTACTAGATTTAGGAGCCAGTGTGAATCTTATGCCATTTCGGTATATACATGCGGTTAGGTTTAGGTGAACTTAAGCTACCTCGATCACACTCTCATTGGCCGATAGATCGTTGAAAATCCACACAGGGGATAGTTGAGGATGTCCTTGTAAGAAATTGACAAATTCTACTACCAGTGGAATTTTGTGGTACTTGACAACGAACCAATTTCTAGTGAGCAATCATGTACCAATCATCTTAGGAAGACCATTTACGTACTTCTTGATGCAATAATAAATTCTTTGGAATGAATTAAATACGATTAACTTTTGGTAACATGACTATGGAGTTGAATATCTTTCATTTGAACGCGAGCATGAGTTTGCTAGAAATTGAAAATCAAATTTCGATGAGGTTGTTTGATTGATCGGTGTCTGCAGTACAAAAGGTGCTAAGGAAGAAGCAAGGGTGATCAGCAGGATGAAGGAGAATTAGTCGCAATGACACAGTGCAAGCCAGTACTCAATCACAACCATTCGGAACGGTCAGCTTGTATTTTTTTAACATCATGGAACCGGCCAGGCCAGCGCATGGGCTGAGGAATCATCTCCTTGACCCCCTTGATTATTTACGAACTCGAAGCGGTTCGGTGTTTTCAAAAACCGAATTACAGTTCACAATTTTTAATTTTTGTCATATATTAGTCAATTTTGTCAGTTGTAGTTATTTTCTAAAATTTTTAACTTAGGATAATTTTTATATAGTTTTATAGTATTATCGTGTGTATTAGATTTTAATATTAGTACCTATAGTTTAAAATTCATAATATATAATTTTTAGTATGTAATTTAAAACTTTGATGAGCTGTAGGAAGGCCCACAATAGCCAAATTCGCTGGGAGTAGCGAAAAGTGACCCTTCGGTGAGTGGGATGTATTTAAACTGGAGGGTTATCAAATCACAATTTCACTTTCTCTCCTCTGACATGCCTGAGCTCCGTGTAGTCGAGCCATTTTCTCCCTTTGTAGTGCCACAGGCTCCCATGTGAGTGCTTACAATTCGTACAGTGTAGTGCTTAATACGGTGAGCCACTCCTAGCCTTCATCAACTGTAGTGACGAGTCGCACCGCATCATCAGCCAGGAGCGATGGCCCGAGCCTCCGATCATCCTACGGCTGTGGTGAGCCTGCGCCCGCGTGGCGTGCGACACCTGCACGATCGTTGCCCGTGTTGATTCAGCCACATCAGTCGTCTGATCATAGTTCGGGACTTCGGTTATCGATCACGGGACCATTTTAGTCGATTATTGAGAAGGTTGACCTTCAGTGGTCGGTTAATGATCGAGCTTCGAGATCAGTCTGAGGACCCAGTATATTCGGTGAGTCTCACGCATTTTAATGATTTTATTTTATATCTCAGATATGGTCCGTACGAGGGGTGTGTCCCGTGCTCGGCCTCGGGTGAGGTTTAGCACACAGGAGCGGTCATGCTTCGTGCCCGACACGATTACCCGGTACGAGCCATCACGTCTGGCGTTTGGCGAGCTCACGGGATTGAGCGTTCTGGAACCGCGGATGGGACCTCGGGCCCCATCCCGGTCACCTGGAGGAAAGCTAGGAGGCGGCCTTCCAGCGGGCCAGCATCGAACCCGATGATCGTCATCGTCACAGACGCCATCATCACCCGATCTTGTCCAATTTCTTGAGGAACCGTTCACCTCAGTTATCAGGCCTCATGGATCAGGAGGCCTATGTTAAATAGGACACCCATTAGGGAATCTGCGGATATCGTGGCCGACCATTTCGGCCGGGAGTCATTCTCTGACGTTCTGGATTGATCGCAGGCCCGGATGCCGGGAGTCGATGAGATTGATCGAGAGGTATTCGCTCCTCCCAGTTTATGACTCGAGGCCGGTTTTCTTACCCAGGAGTGGTCGGCGGTTCTACCATCCATGACCTCCGGGATCTGAATCAATTCCACTTTGGAGATCCATTTCGGGATGAATGGCCAGCCAAAGTGTACTTTCAGTCGGCGGTTATTTGTGACCTTGAGATTGCGCCTACCACAGCGCAATGCTGAGGGTTACAGAGATTGGGCCCACCCTCCGCCCAGAGCGATGGTTAGAGCACTGGCCAGGGATGTTACAGCTGGCCCAGTTCTTTATCGGAGGCAGCTTCCGCCTCATATGCTGATCATCGACCATCTGCTGCTTTTCTTATTCCTGCGACGTATGTGCGAGAGGAGGACTATCACGGAGGCATTGTCAGGATCTCGAGCGATTCACGGTTTAGCCCATCCATTTGGTGATGACTTCACTCTTACGGTGAGAAGGTCCACTGGAGAGACCTCCTGCGGCAGGAGAGCATACCCTTTACTTATTAGAGGCTCCTTTCCTATGTTCTTGACGGGATCAGGATTTCGGAACTGGGATAGAATGCGAGGAGATGCACATGTAGTAAGAGTGGGCTGGGTTATGACTATGCCACGTCATTTCCATCTATCATGCGAGACCGGAGGAGAGTACCAGTCGGGAGGGCGTGGCCACCATGCAAATGATATGCACGCGTCTTGGGCGAAGTGCGAAGGCCTCCCACTCTATTTGGTCCGTTCCCTGTCTCCTCGCTACTACCGCCCGGTGCAGCCTGCGGATACTTTCAGGGCCTTCATATTCCAGCGCGGTCACCGGAGTATACATGTTCGGGGAGATGCGTGGAGTGATGGATGTGATCACGCACGCGACCACTCGGGCTGACCCGGCGTCGCGGCGCGACCAGAGATTGGCTCCGGCGAGCCACTTTGGGACCGGTGCCGTTAGTACTTCGCGGATCATATTTTGGGTCTTCCTCGTGATCTGCCCGGAAGAACGCCAGATCTCGGCTTCATTGGATATCTTTGGCGGTTGCGATGGCACCGCCACCACCACCACGGTGGTGGTTGGAGTCTCTTTTGGTTTATGTATAGTTTTATTTTATCAATGCTGCTAATTTTGATTATGATTTTGTATTAGCCATAGTAAGCGATGATATGTTTTATTAACTGTATGCATGTATTAAGCCATTTTGGCTATATCAAAAGCTTCTTTCGATTATATATATATTAGGCTTTTTGCATATTGTGTTTCTTGTGTCCCTAATAATAATAAGTATGTGTTTTCTTTCAAACTACATAATTAAATTGCTTGAGTGAACAATAGAATTGCTTCAAATTGAAACGATTAGATGCTAAGTGGATAATTGAATCATCATATTTGTCACCTATATGCTAGAACAAATTCCATGCTTGAAACAATTTGTGTTCGATCCTTTTGTTCGGCATGTTCAACTTGGAAATTTCCTTTATGCTAATTCACTACTTGCACTCAGTTGTTCTTATAAGTTGTAAAATTGTGTGCCTTCTTTCGCTTTGCAAATGGAAGCGCCGTATGTTGGCTACCTAGGATGATTTTGAGTTACCTACATTTGAAGACCAATGTTGTCTTCAAAGAAAAAGAAAAGAAAAAGAAAAGAAAAGCGAGAGAAAGAAAAAGAAAAAAGAAAGAAGAAAAGAAAAATAAAGTCATTGAAATCTTGCTTTGAAACGACACGGTCTAGGGTGTATAGTAAACCTTTGAAATAGATGCCACTGAAAAGCGCCAATTGGTAGGTCATCGATTTAGTGTCGATTACATGGGTGGATAGGTGAAGTTTAATGACTTGTGGATCAATAAATTTTAAAGTCATTCGAAGTCAAAGAGGTAAACCTTTAGAGTTAGTGGTCATTGATCCTTTTGGCTTGATGCCTAAACCTTAATTGGTTAGGAGTCATCGGTGGACCCCCCGTTACCGCAGGACTTTGGTGAAGTGGTTTAAACATTGCACCTACGATAGATGAATAAAAGAGAAAAGTGTAACTAGCCCTATCTAGGTTGTTCAACAACTTAAGGCCATGTCAGTGCTAGGTTGGGGGGAGGTGGTAATTTTGCAGTTTATTGGCTCAATCTGGATACAAAATGAACCATTAGACTTAGGTTGAAATCCAAGTTGAAAATCATGGAATTAGTATTGTTCTAAAATTGTTCCTCTTATAGATTTTGAGTCTTTCGTATAGGTTTTCATATGTTGATTTCAATATTTAGTTCCAAATAATATGTTATCATATCAACCTTTTTGAAATATCAACCTTTTGAAATATCAACCTTTTGAAAATCACCACACTGCATCTCAATTCTTATTTTGCATTCGCTGGGACTAGCGTTTCGGTTAGAAGTGTGATTGTGTAAAAGTACAAATTTTGAATTTATATTAGATAGGTTTTGAGTACTTTTTGATCATTAATCATGTCATATATCCCGATTAAAGTGTTAGTCATCTTAGTAACATATGCCGGCTGGAGCATGTTTTTTGGATTTGTTTTGTAGGTATTTATGCACTTCTAGGCTTCCAACCTGTACCAAATGATCAATCTGAATTAGGAAATTTAGTCTCGGCCATCGATAAGCCAAATCAATGGAAAAACAAAAGAGGAAAAGTGGAAATGAGATCTGATTGAAGACAGCAATGAGAGGAATCACGGAAACTGACAAAGCGGGCAATTTAACTGTTAACCTTGATTAATCTTAGCGAATTTATGACAACTTCATAAGCAGTTCGCAATCCTCGGCCTACATTGCGATCGCTAGTAACTTGCCTTGTGCATTACGAGAGTCGCTACTCAGCCCGACAATTTCGCTAGCTTAGCGAAATTTCGCTAGCTAGCGAAATTTCAACATTGCCAAATTCGCTACAGCCTTGCCAAATTCGCTAGACCATTGCCAAATTCGCTAACCCTTGCCAATTTCGCTGGTGCGAAATTCTCCTGTGGGATTTGCAGGCCTCGTCGTCTTTGTAATTAATCTGTGCCTTCAGGCAGTGAATTACTCTCTATCCTATAACTTAGCTTAGTTATTAGGGTTTTTGGTATTTTCATACCTTGAGGAGGCCTATAAATACCCCTCATGTTTTGTAATAAGAGAGGAGGATCAGTGGAGAGAATTGAATACAAGTTTTTGGTGATTTGTAAGTTTTCATTTTTTACTGCTTTTGTAAATAAATTGTTTTTATTTTAGTTTTGCTTTTCTTTTCTCTCTTCTCTCTCTTCTTTCTCTCTTCTTTCTTTCACTTTCCCGGCTGCCAAACACACCTCTTGAGGATGACAACTCAAGAGATGCTTGGCTAAGTCTCCTTCCTTTGAAGAGGAAGGAAGCTAGCTTGGCAGTAGGGTTAAGCATGTTGTCCTCATATACTAAAAGTTATGGGTAGTGTATTTATGGCCCTTATCTTCAAAACTCAGTTGCATAACATAGGATATTGTGTCTTGTGTCTCTCCATGCTTTAGAATTTGTTGTTCTTTAGATGGTCTTCACAGAGCCTCTGAGGTAGCATTTACATATTAGGGTTCTTCAAATTAGGGTTAAATAACATTGACTTTTATTGTTTTGACGATACTCTCCATGCTAGGGTTCGATTGCTGAAGGAGATGCCAATGATTCTTTCTATAGATGGTCTTTACTAGCTTTGAAAAATGATAAAAGGAATGTTAGGGTTTTAAACAAAGGGGCCATAAGTGCATCCTGTGTTGACTCACATAGGAGGATAAAACCTGAGGACATGTGTTTGCCTGGCTTGTCAGTTGGTGACCTAAATCTTCAAAGTTTAATTTCTTCACTTTAAATTTCCAGTTTTACCATTTCGAGTTTTGCAGATTTTAGTTTAAATAATTTTACAGTTTGGCCTTGGAAATCAAAAGTCAGGCCATGCTTACCTTCATGCCCTAATGCAAACCATTTCTGAGATGAAAACCCGTCCAGGTGTTAGATACTGGAGCCACTATATTGCGATGGCTTGACTACGGCCGTGGAGGAACTTAGGTATATAAATATTGTTGATTCGACTCGACCTCTTTGTGTACGAATCGAGAAGATCCTAAGTTGGTCTAGGACCAAGCGTTAGAGAGAGAGAGAGAGGAGGGAGAAGAAAAGAAACCTTTCTTCGGTGATTTCCTGTGAGTTTATTAAATCGAACTCGGCAGTCAGGGTTAAGGCACTCTATAGCAAGGGAGCTACGCATGGGTCTTAGGAATCACGAGATTCGCTAAAGTTCGGGTTTTCATGGAAACCGAGAAATTCGGTGTCGAAGTCACTCTAATTAATTAGGGTTTTATCCTCGGTTTAATTTCTATCTAAGGGCATGTGTGTGTGTGTCAAAGTGGAGAATGTTGTCCAGTTTTTTACTTCCAACCCATGACTGAGTTTTGGCCATAACTTGGCTATCACTCATTTGAATTGAGTGATTCCAATTGTTAGGTAAACTATACTTATAGGAGCACATATTTCCTTGAAATAGGTCTATCCAAATTCAGGCCCCTTTGGACTCAGAAATGCATTCAAAGTGGACCTATGTTCATACTTAGTTTTTCCACTAATGCATTTTTCAGACCCCCCTAAGCGTGTTTTGGCATGCTTGTCCATACTTGCATCTGAATTGAGTAATTCTAATTTCTAGGTAACTATACTTATAGGATAACATATTTCCTAGAAATAGGTCTATCCAAATTCCGACCCCTTTTGACTCAAAAATGCATTCAAAGGGGAGCTATGTTTAGACAGTTTCTAGTTATGTTTGAAAACTAAGTAGTCCCGGTTGTTTAGGACATATCTTGAGTTTCGGTGATCCGATGTGGGTGATTCTAGTTGGGGAAGAACCCTAAGAAAATTATCTTCAAATGAGTACAAAGAACCAGTGTCAAAATATGGACTAACACCACTGAAATCGGGTATCACAAACTGTTTCTAGTGTAAGCAAAGTAAACTAACCAGTTTTGAATAAAAAGGTCATAACTTCTTCGTTCGAACTCCGTTTGGGGTTTTCTTGGATTCTATGGAAAGCTCATTGAGTCAAGATTCGTTCCATGTTCCTTTGGAAGGCAGTGGGTGTCCATAACTATTCTAAAAATATATGTTTTTCACCAAGTGTGCAGGTTATTTGGTTGTGTCGATGTGAATAGCTGGGTTTTAACATGACCATTGCATGGCATGTTGTAGGCTATTATATTGGGTATGAATTTCCATGAGTTAACCTAAAGAAGGCTATATGACTTTATTTGTTTAGTCATGTATTGATGAATGCTAATATGCATGATACTACGATATCTATAAAGAGTGACATGAAATGTATGGAACTTATATGCTTGCGATATATGTTGCATGGTACTTGACATGAAGCATGATTGATTAGAATGTTCTGTGTAGTGTGCATCATTCATGTAACATGAGAATCTGCATTGACATTAGCATTGCATATGCACAGGGACATCAACATATTGGGTGTGTGTGCATGGATATGGTCATCCATCATCATTGTTGATGAATGGGTAGTGAGCTCGTACTTTGGACGACATCCAATAAATGTCTCACAGTTTAAAACATAAAAAGAAATATAAATAAGGTGTGTTGGGCGAGAAGCGAGAAGGGCGAGTTAACCCCCTGAGTGAAATCTGGAACATGAGTGTAAGGGCAGCGGTGTGATCTGAAAAGTTTTTGTAACATGGTGTAGAGACCGTGTGATCAGAAGTTACATTTATCAAGAAGACACGCGGTCATGGTTATCACATGGACTTCGAGTTGTGTGATAGGAGTCATGATTGACTCGAGGATTAGTTGCCAGTAGCGCGCATTGGGAATTGGTAAAGCCGGTAAAGGCTTGGTATATGTGTCATTAGTGCTCAGTGTGAGTTGTCACTGCCAGCATAGGCATGTGTGGGAGTCAGTGGGTGACTTGGGATGAGCATGAAGACATTCATGCATGACATACGACATTCTTCAGACATTTTCACTTGGATGTGTATTGGTTAGTTTTGATCATTGTATGAGCACTTAGGTGGGAGTAACCCTTATCTTATATTATCACCCTCTTGGGCTTTGCTCACTTGTCGTGGGACCCCCTTTTAGGTGCGGATCGGTGCGGTAGTGACGCGTCGAAGGACCGCTACGTATGAAGAAAGCCGGATGTGGCTTTAGACCATATTTTGTATATGTATATTAGTACATTCAGTTTTAATATATCATTTTTTGTATAAGAGTGTATAGTGAACTCTTGTAAACATATCACTTGCATAGTTGCATGTATAATATTCGGGGTATGGTGAATGGGGCCACAGTAGTGCGCTATGACTCATGAATGACTCGGTGTGGTATATTGAGCCCGGATGGGTCATGTGATGTATTGTTATATAGGTTGTATTTTGGATAGAGCTTCCTGTACAAAGGAGACTATGTCCGATTTTTTTGTTAAATTATACATCCTGATAAATGGGACATGATGATGCGGCGTCGGGTTACTCGATATCCACAGGTTTCCATGAGGTTAGCGGGTTAATCAGCAGGGACCCGGGATAGAGTGTCATAATGTATTTGTAAAGATGCTAGTAATGAACTAGTTATAGCATGTCTTTTTGTATAAAAATAATTATAATTAAATTCTTATGGGACTGTTTTAAATATAATTTTGTATGTTTTAAATGAACATGGATAAATAGACCATGTGTGGTCATTTTTACTCATAAGTGGACCCTGTGAGGTTATTGTATTATATTAGGCCTCAGATGGACCATGTTACTATGTTTTGTACATGTTGTATTTTGGGTAGAGCTGCCCGTACAAAGGAGATATCGATTTTGTAAGTATAGGTCTCGATAAAGAGGACATAATAGTGTGGTATCGGGTTACCCAACATCATAAGTTTTCATTGGGTTGACGGTTGGTCAACAGACCCCCGGGTTTTGGGGTGTCACATTAACAAACTGAAAGGACAATATTATCCTTTCTACATTAGGGTTTATTAGAGTACAAAAAATTGATTAAACTGTTGTTATGGATAAAATAAATATTTTATTATTTAAAAATAAATTTAATATCTAATGTTTTATGTATAATTATTCATATATTTTTCACATAATACTTGAAAACAAGTAAAAATAATTGAAGATAATTAAAGTTGTTTTATTTTGGTATTTATATTTTTAATAGAATTTTTAATTTTTATCAAAAATTCTATAGTAACTTGATTTATCAGTTTGTTTTATCTAACAAATAATAGTAAAGCCCTTAATGTAGAAAAGGATAATATTGTTATTTCATATCGATAAAGTCATTTAATTACCTTTTATTTATTTTTATATGATTTTGGAATATCATTTGAATTCAATTTTCTAATTCAAATATCTTTAATAAGTTTATTGGTCAAAAACACTTGATTGTACAAAATTAAGATTTAAATACCCGATTGAACAAAATAAAGTTGAGCCATCAAAATAGAAAAAATAAAAAAATTTAGATAGTTGATTGCCACTAAAAGAAAGTTGAGAAACCAAAATAGAAAAAATAAAAAAGTATAGACACTTAATTGAACAAAAAGGCCAAGAATTGATACAAAATAAAAAAAAATAAAGTTTAGACATTTAATTGAAAAGAAATAAAGTTACCAAAAAAAATTAATAATAATAAAAAGTTGAGATACCATTTATGTAATTAACCCTAATTACTTGTTACAAGTGAACTAAATATTTATTTGGATGCAAATAAGTTATAAAAAAACTTCTGAAATTACGAGAACAATTAGCAATTAATTAGGGCCCATTATGAAATGTGATAAGCTAGTTGATTGATAAATTTACCTTTTCTAAACTTTTGAGTTAAATCAAGAAAAGACATTTCTTTCTTTGTCAAAAAAAAAAAAAGGAAAGACAATTTATTTGGTCAATGCTTTTAACTAAATTTACCAACAATTTATCTTTCTACGATTCTCTTAACACATGCTACTAGAGTACCAAAATAAATCGTTGCCCTTTGTTGACTCATCAAATATTTTTTTCCTTCTCAACTCCATAATTTTAATTTTTAAATCTTATTCATGATGCGTAAAATGTAGCGCTGGCAAGGGTGTCTCGTTGACAACGAATCAACCGCGGAAAATCTCTGCGTCGTAATAGAGACACTCATAATAAAAATGATGCACATTGGCCTGCATCCGTACTCATTGAAAAATATATGCATTGCTATATTACATGGTTGAGTTGATTACACTCTTATTACAAACATATATTAAGAGTGAGAATCTAATACATGTTTTTGTAAATATTCAATCAAGCCACAAGTGGGCTTTCTTCTCCACTTGACCTCAATGAGTGTCACCTTCCCGATCGCTCCCTATGCAGGGAAATAGTAACTATAAATGATGTGACGAATCCGGTAGTGGAATTACCACTAAATGGGTTACTCCCACCTAAGTTCACATACGATGATTCAGTAACAAAACACACTCAAACCAAATACGTGATCCACTTGATCTCTGTGTGCCCAATTCCATGTCCCGAGTCCTCACCGACTCCCTCACACTTGCCTAAACCATGTATAAGAAAATACCGTTTTTAAAACAAAAGCTTTTTGTTCACGAAAACACACTACCAAGTTTCGGTAAAAATATTGGACTACCCTCTGAGTCGAATTGGTTGGGGAACTTTCCAAAACAGTCATGGTCCTCATCCGAAGTGATCTATTGGACCATCTCCCAACTCAATTCTCTAGAAAATCTTCCATCGAAATTCCTTTCAACATCATGTTCCATGTTTCATTTCTTTCATGTCATGAACTCACATCTAATTTCCTAGGGTGCCCGGTGCACATGGAATGCATTATGCCCTTTAGAACCCTCCGTGCTAATATATTTACATGCATATATTATGAAATTAAATCTCACACAGTCAAAAATTGTTCACTTCCAAGCACTGTCATGCAACGACACATGGACGTTTTTGGTGTCGATGCAAGCAAGGTTGTTTTTACAGTCTGTAATGATATAGGCTGTCATTGGGCAACCACTCACAAGCGTGGTTCACTTTGTGGAGCGAAATCCTGACCATTTCAGGCCCCAAAAGCACCCAATTCATAATTTAATGCATAGAATTATCACCTGATCGCCAAACGGTCAGGTACCTTTGTCAACGGGCTCAAAATTTTCCCACTGATTAGGTCCCAGTTTTGGGACCCGATCAATTTTCAACCACTCACTGACCTCGAATCAGCAAACCATTAACAAAACACTTAAATAAAAAATAAACCAAGTAGGAGAAAACCCACATATTAGGAAGTTTGTATTGAAACTCCTCAGCCCAGGTACCCCGTGTATGCTAGGTGGGAACAGCTTCCTTCTTCCTCCACTTTGGAAGCCGCGATCCGTCGTAGAGATCTTAGAGAGAAGGTAGAGCTTCTCTCTCTCACAAATCCACCATTTTTAAATGCCTCTCACTCCCCTGCCTTATCCGGCTCGAAAGTGGAGAAGAAAGCTCTTTTTGTCCCTCACTTTGCCACTTGTCACCTTGTAATTGGTTGAGAGGATTTCCTTATCCACTTATCCAACCACTTTGAGATTTTCCCCTCCGGCTCCTAAGCTGCCATTTGTCACTCTTGAGCTGCACGAGCTCTATGTTTGACCCGATACGCGAGGACACGTGGCATCTCTTGAGCCACTCTTAAAGTGCTAAAGTATCGCGCTCCTCTACGTGCCTCGAAAAACACGAAATTTGCATATCGCTAGTGGCGAAATTCGGCGTGGTAGCTAGATTTCACGAGGCGATTCAACGGTGAAGTTTGTTTAGTCATCAGAGATACATAAAAATTCGATTTTGGCCAGTACCATTTGCCTTTTGGCGAGAAAATTAGATTTTCTCTGGGGTTCCCCCTTAAAATTTAGATCTGAAATTCTTTACAATCATCTGCTTAAGCCGTATGCATGTAAACTAGGTACATTTCGGCTAGGGTGAGGTGAAGTATGGTGGAATTGGTAGAGACCTCCTAGAGATCTAAAGAAAGCGATGACTTGGGGCGAGTTCCATGAATCTTTTCATGGGCAGTATTTTAGGATGTCTGCGAGGCATGCGAAGGCTCGAGGTTCCTAGAGTGAGCGGGGAGCGATAGCCGGTGATGGGTATGTGGCGATTCAGGAGTTGTACGTTTAGTGATGACTATGTGGCCCGCGGAGGCGTGGCCCCAGTCGGAGATTTAAGAATGGGTTAAAGTTACCCATTCGGGGCAGGATTGTAGGACTTCACCTACAAGACATGGGCTCCATGGTTGGGACAACCCTGACCATAGAGAGAGAGATAGAGGATGCATAGGGTATCCGAGTTGTGGATGTTGGTGAGAAGAGGGAGGATCAACCTTCTTCTTGTTCATGGAAGAGGTAGAAGACTTATGCTTCACACGAGTTTCAAGACCAGGGCCAGAATGGGGCATTTAGTTAGGCAGGGCAGATAATATGTTATTTCTGGCAGAGACTGACTTGGGCATGTGCGTGTGGGACGGGGTTCCCCGGAGACGGGGATCCGGGATTTTGGAGACGTACGATCCGATTAAATTTATAGAACATGAGAGTATACAGTTCATTCCTCCACACCCTAGTACGGGAATTTCAGTCTCTAAAGTATTGATAACATTATGAAAGATTTAGGGGAATTATGCTTAGTCATGGAAGCCCTTCACATCCCCTCCCTTTATCGGCCTACGCTGGCTCCCTTCAAACCCTTTTTTTTTTTAGTTTTATATTTTGTATCCATTTTCCAAATAAATCCAAGTTTATAAATTTAATTTATTTTATAAAAACATATCTTATTTTCACTTATTTTGAAAGTATGCAAATTAAAAAATTGAAATTTTTCTAAATTTATTCATTTATTTATTTAATAGGTTTTTATTTTGTGCGAAATAAATACAATAAAATAAATTAACTTTTAATATAAATACATTAATTATAACAATAAATAATTTAATAAATATAAAAATAAATACTAATATTTTTAAATAATATTGATTTCATAATAATTGTTATTTATAATATTTATACTTTTCATATTATAATCTTATTTTTACACTTTAATATTTTAAATTTGTATAAATCTACAATTTTGAAAATTAGATATTGATGGGGTTTGAAATAATAGGCGCGCGGGGCCCCGAGACGCAGTCGAACATCGGGATTAAAACGGGTCGATCTTGTGATAGGCCATAATGAAGTATCCACTGACAGACTGACTCACCGCACCAAAGGCGGTAGCGAAAAGTCCGTATTAGAGGAAAACACTTAATCTCCACTAATCAGGAAAGTAGGATATTTCACAATTATTGCCCATCAATTATCTCTTATTAGTCAGTTTACAATAAGGAAAGAAAATCTCCCACCCGATTAGGAGGAATATTATATCTCATCCTCGACAAGGAAAGAATCTTTATTCCAATGTCATCATCAATGGAAAGTTATCATGATCATCCATTATAAATACCGGACCACCCCATACGTAGAAAGATACACATGAACTTATACACAAAACTTCATTCCTGCGGTTGATCTTCTCTCCGCAGGGAGGAAGCTGACTTAGAGCATTGAAGAAAACTGACGGGCGAGCCTTTGGAGTCCTTTTTGTTTCTTGTTTACGTAGAAGCCTGACGTCGGAGATAGTAGGTCGACCCGGTAATTCCGACACGCTCAAGCCCGATTAGGTTAAAAGCATCATCGGTTTGGCGCGGAATTACGTAGACAGCCGGTTCCTTTACAAATAAAGTGACTGGCCCGATTGTATCATTTCGAACCTGGCGAGATAGCGCCCGTCCTCTAAGGATGAAAGACCGGCCGGCAGCGTGGACGGTGACCTCTAGAGGCACGTTAGAGGCGTGCGGGACCTTGAATGAGGTGGAGGCGCTCAGCGTCACCAATGACACTTCTTTGAAAGAGTTGGAGTGACTCAGGGTAATGCGTGCCCTCGGGAGACACAGCGGGCCAGAAAGACGAAACCACTGTTGCAGGAGGCAGCACCTCGGCCTCGTCGCGGATAGAGAAGGAGAAATTAGCCATGCGGAAGCGAGATCATACCAGCCTGGAGAGGATCGCAGCGAGGAGAGGGTCGTGGGAGCGGTTCGGGGGACATCCGGCCAAATCAACCACATGAAGGGAAGCGGTAAAGGGTCGGGCTCGGTGCCATGGGCGCCACAGTATGACAAGGCGAGATCTCATTCACTTGTAGAGGTCTTCATGATTCCCCTTAGCGAAGTTCGAGAATCTGCCCAGTTAGGCGTTCGTAGACAAGACCCACGTAGACCACCCACCAGTATATACGAAAATTAGATGGAACTACGAATATCGGGACTCAGATGCGATGCGAGACATCCTGTCACCGCTAAAGGTCAGCATTGGCCTAATTTACCAGAGACTCGCCGTCTTCCATCTCATTGTTCTGAACGCTATTAAATCGCATTCGTCTCCCACTTTATCGAGGCTTCGAGACGTCTGAGCCTAGTTATCACCTTCTGAAAATAAAACAGAGCTCTCAAGAAAGCCTGAGGTCATATGTTCAGAGGTTTAACACGGAGTTGCTGAAGGTGGATATTCTCGACTAGAAGTTCGTCGTTACTGCTTTCATTGCAAGGCTGGGGGTGCAGTAGAAAGACCTAATGTTCTTTATCTCGAGAACCCTCGAGCGAGCATCAGTAGGGTCCTGTGAAAATAGAGAGAGAAGTATATCGACGGTGGAAGTAGCCCTCTGTCGAGAAGCGAAAATAGCCTGCTCGAAAGGAAAGACGGGCGACAAAAGAGAATAAAGCCCCCGAGACGGCTGGACGGGGACGGATCCCGAGGACGGAGAAAACGAGAAAGTGGTCCCAGATAAGACGAAGGAGCGTCCCGGTCGTAGGGGACCACCTCGGCTAATTGCGACAACGGTATTCACCTCGACAATACACCCCTCGGCGGCCTCGGTGTCAGGGTCTACGCGAGTCTGATATGAAGGTTCGGGGTGGCCGTACGGATGAAGTGAGCGTAGAAGAGGCGACCACGAGAAATACTATGAGTTCCACAAGGGTCATGGACACCGAACGGATGACTGCATCCAGCTAAAAAAGGAGATTGAATACTTGATCCGACGTGGGCATCTCTCGGCCCAGATTCTTGGCCTCGAAGGGCGGGGCGAGATCAGCCACCATCGCCTCGTCGTGACCCAGGTTCGACATCGGCGCCTTTAGAATCCATGTAATCTCCGGAGGGTTTGCAAGAGGTGGAGAGTCTAGCTCAGCTAGGAAGGCCCATTTGTGCAGCATCAGATCGAGGGAAACCTTAGAAGTACAAACAGTATCCAAACTTCCTCGGCTGGATACTACCATAACCTTTTCAGACTTCGACATGGAAGGCGCAACATCCTATGGCTGACCTACTTGTGATAAAAACCATAGTAGCTAATAAAACGATCCATAGGGTCCTCGTCGACAATGGAAGATCGACTAACATCATCTTCGCATCGACTTTAGGCAAAATGGGGCATTAAGAGGAGAAGCTAGAGCCGAGTCAACGCACTATCTCGTGGGTTCTTAGGAGAAGAGTGCGCCCACACGGGGAGTTGGCTGCTAGGTGCTACTTTGGGAGACCTGCATTCTGACAATGGTGAGATTCCTCATATTAGATGCCCAATGAAACTCTGACATGTTACTAGGTAGGCCCTCTCTCGATGCTATAAAGTCTCGTTCCCTCCGCTTATCTGCATGGTTATCAAATTTCCTAGCGCAAATGGAGTAGGAATGGTCAGGAAACCAGCGCGTAACGGGAATGTTGCACCGGAGTCGATGAAGCGAAACCACGGTCAGCCAGCATCTACATGGGCAGGCCGACATGCGAGGCGAGGTAACCACCCCGACGCACGCCTCGGAAAGTGCGAGCACGTATTTCGGTGACGAGCGAACACCCTCGTCTACATAGGGTCGAGTTAGCGAAGACATCGAAGCTCTCTCGTCTTATTTTCTAGAAGCGAACATGGAGGTATTCGCACAGACGGGGAAGACATGGAGTGGGGTCAACAGACGGTGATCACCCACAAGTTAAACTTAAATCCCTCCTTTAAGTCGGTCAAACAAAAGAGAAGGAGTTTTGCACTGCAGAAAGGCAGAGGCGATTGTGAGAGGTCGGTGGCTTCTCGAGCAAAGCGTCAGTAGAGTGGGAATGGTTGGCTAACGTTATTCTGTCGAAAGCGAGTGGCGGCTTTGCATCGATTTCACAGACATCAACAGGGCCTGCCCAAATGATAGCTTCCCCCTACCTCGAATTAATCTCATTGTAGACTCCACGGCCGGTCATGAACTCCTCAGCTTCATGGGCCAGCCTTCTCGAACTCTGTCCAATCGATATGGACCACAGCGACCCTGAAGACCTCATTTGTCCAGCGGTGGGGAACCTCTTGTTATCGAAATAATGCACCCTTTGGGCTAAAACCTTGAGGAGCCACCTACGAAGAAAATTGGTGAGATAGGATGTTCCATAAACAAATTGGGACATTTATGGAGGTATATATAGACGACATGCTGGTAAAATCGATAAAAGCCGAGCTCCACATAACCTATTTAGCCGAGGCGTTCCAAGTCCTGAAAAGCTACAATATGAAGTTAAACCCAGCCAAATCTTCGAAAGCCGGATAAGATAAAAGGTCGTGTGATACCTTTGCCTCAGTGAAAACATTAAAGGCATTGGCCTTTGTGGGGAGAATGGTTGTCTTTGAGAATTAAGCTACGTATCTAGAGACCGATGACAAATGTCGACCTTTCTTCGAGGTTCTAAAAGGCCTTGAGTGGGATTCCCACGACCGGGAGGCATTCACGAGTGCTCAAACCTTTCTAAGCTCTCCCACAAATTTTTAGTAGAAGCGCCACAGGAGAACTCTCACTCTACTGAGCGTTTAGGACTTTGCAACTAGTGCCGGCCTGGTAAGAGAATAGGACAAGGTGCAACAACAAGTCTACTATTGCAGTCGAGCTCTAAGGGGAGAAGAGAAGAGGTACCTAAAGATGGAAAAGTGATCAACGTTTGGTAACCACATCCGAAAACTCAGCCTTAACGGCACAAATGTGAGTAGAAGTTCGATCGAATATCGATGAAGCCGAAATACCACGCAAACTAGAAACCTGCGGAAGTGATAGAAGTGGGCTACTGAAATTTGGGTGGGTGACATCAGAGAGTACAAACCAAGGACAATAGTAAAGGCGGATCTTGGCGAGATTTCATCATGGAATTCACTCTGGCACGATACGGAGGCTGCAGCACCCGGCACTCCCGTTTGGAGATTATCTAAGTCTCGCGAGGCCGCTGCCCCTTGAGACGGTGCGGGGCTGATCTTGACATCTCTAGATGGGATGAATCTCTGGGAATACGCCCTCGGGTCGGCTTCCCAGCCTCCGATAATGAGGCGAATATGGGGCGTCATGGAAATTTGGACTCGACCTCGCCCCGCCCCAGTGGACGGATCGATTTGGGGGTGGAAGTAACGACTCTAGCGGTGGTAAAACCGATAGAGGGCTCCTGCGAGGGCTGGGGAGAGATGATCTTATATCTCAAAGGTGCGAGAGTTTGGCAAGAGAAGTTCACGAGTTAGTCGAGCATGTCTGAGGTGAAGATTCAGAGTGATGCCTTGAATGAATTAGTAAACCGACCTCACAGAAGACCTGAGCAAACTGATGCTTGTGAACACCTTCAGGAGACCCTCAATAAAGCATCGACAACGGAGAGAGTCTCATGTGATATCGACCAGAAATTTGGATGGACCCATCTGGGATTACTTAAGTGGATGGTACATTGCCCAGCAGAGCCCAGAGAAGGAGGCATCGAACTCAAAAGTGTGGTGGGCAGATTCACTTAGTTCTTGGGACCCTTTATAAACGAGGCTTCTCCACACCCATTCTTAAGTGTGTAGGGAAGGAAGGCGCTTGACTACTCGGGGAGGTACACGAGGGCATATCTTGGCAGCCATGTGAATTTCGGATGTCCAGCGGGGAAAACAGTGGGACGGGGGTACTGTGGCCCCTGTGCTCAAGATGCTACGCGGGTTCTCAGTACTAAGCATCGGGAGCATACGGGATCTCTCATCTCCCATCGGGCGGCGTGGTCGAGCTGTGTGCTGCATGATGGGTGGACGTGGGACCCACCCCGTGAAAGGAGCTGGAAGTGTGCAAATTATCATTGTGGTCGTGGACTATTTTTGCGAATGGGCGAAGTTGAGCCCTTAGCAGCAATCACGAGCGGAAGGTACACAACCGTCGGCTACATAATATGGATTCAGGGATCAGAAGTCCTGCGTGTTGATAATGTGAAGCGATTAAACAACCTAAGTTCATGGATTTACGTGTGAGCTCGGAATCAGAACTACTACTCATCCGACTCATCATGATCCAGTAAATGACGGAGGGTCATTATAAGGACTCACAAAGCGACCTTTGAGAAAACTGACTGTGAAATTTAAAAGGAAAATTGGTAGAAATCCTCCAGAATTATTATGGGCCTCTGAACTACGCGCAATTTAGGGACTCGGGAAGCCCGTTCGCTGCGGCCTTTGCTTGAAGAAGTAGATCCGGTTGGACTAAAAAATCTCCAAGGATTTGAACTAGCAAACATCGAGAGCCTGACGAGGGGTCCTTCGCTAAGCACGGATCTCTGAAAAACTTAAAGTATGTGATTTGTGCCACACATTAGGTGTTAGGAAGCAGCAGGTACTATCAAATTCCTCACGCATGCAAAGCTCTTTGCGGTATAAGCGGAGTTCCCCAGGTGAACTTCGAGGATGGGTTTTCTTCGCACAAATGATTTACAGTGAAGGCCAAAATGGTGAATTTGGTTTGGATTTTAAGATGGTGGTGAAAACAGTGAGGGGTATTGTTTGGGAAACTGAAATTTAAATAAAATAAAATGTAAAAGAAGTATCCTTGAAGTGTCAGGTTGCTGGATTTTAGGTTCGAAAAGTCAATGAGGGGTTCTCGGGTCCATGTCCTCGCGTTGGGGAGGATGACCTATAGTCATTTCCTGAATGGGATCTTCATGTGGCTATAAAAAATTAACCCTAATAAATTTCCTTTTGAAAGATGGCATTTATTGAACGTTAATGGCCTCGATCAGTTGAAACCCTATCTCCTTGACCCATCTTAATTGACTAATAAATGGCAACTAATGAATCTGTTGATGGATGCAGCAATAAGCATCCCTTTGAATACAAATATTGCGAATGCAAGTGTTTAAGATGCATTGAAGGGATTTGAACCTAAGGGTTGAGGAGGAAATACAAAAGCGACAGCAATCACTGCGTTGAAACATGAGAAACCCTAGAACCGCTGGACCCTCTCGATGGCCAAGTCGTCTTGAGATGAAGAGGGTTTGGCCACTGTCCTCAGTTGTAATCCTCGGAGGGTGTTTGGTGCTTGAAAGTGAGAGAAAGTGAGGGAAAAGAGAGAGAAAATAGAAAGGACGGGAGCTGAAAGGTTCCGCCAATGAAGTATATTAATGAAGGAGATGTCTCTACGTGGCAGCTAAGGGCTTTTTATGGCCAAACCTTTACAAATTGCAAAAATAACGTAGCAAACAACATTACAATGAGGAGGCGAAAAGGAAAGAAAACGAAAGGAACAAAATGGTGAAGCTTCAAAAAGCGGGAAAGGTAGATAGTACATGAGGTGAGCGGTGCTACATGAGTGCAAATTTCGCGGGATGAAACTTGATTGCAACCTCTGAGAAATTTCAGCATTACCATTCAGACTCGATTTCTTGGCATTTATGAGTGTATAATACGGTCTCGATCTCTGATACTAGTTTATTTCGAATTCTTCGTGGCAGGGTTGACTTAACAATTTGGGCATAGATAGCTTGTAAAAGCGCAAAATTTCCATAAAAATGAGATCGATAGCATAATGGGACATAATGTGCTTGATTAGGTTACTTATCTTTGATTAGTACACAAAAGTACTCAACACTGCAACAAACGGGGTTCAAAATAGCACTTTTTGAGTACTAATGCCCAAACTACCATTGCTGATCCCTTAGCAATGAAGAAAGAAAGAAGAGAGCATCTGAAAAATAACAAAATAATGTTCACAAATGGTATTTAGGTTGTGAATGACAATGCCTAGCCCTCGATGAATCCAGAAACCCTTGCCCGATAAGCTATCTCGAGAAGAATGAATGCCATCTGAAATTGAGTATCAAAATAGCCTCCTTCTTGGTAGATTAACGAGAGACTTCCACCCAAACTTAAGTGTTTGTTTGATGGGTTCTCCTTGATATTTGTCAAGCCGCTCTTACTGTTGACTCTTTTGCCTCCACAGGACATTAACCAACCTAAATAGATCGCATTACTTTTATTCCTGACTCTTTTTTGTGTTGTAGGGTCCGATATGAGGAATCCCTCACCCAAAGTCCATGTAGCGAGGATCTCTCGCGTTGACTCTGACCCGATTAAGGCTTAGGGCTTAGTGTAGGATCTTGACCACTAACTCTTCGGGTTCCTCCGGGACTTGAATGATTTGGAAACTCTGGCACCTGGCTCATCTAAGCCTCACCCATCCACCCACGTATGGCGATCACTAAGTACGTGACTCCCGGCCCGAGTTGGCTTAGGGCGTCGGGTCTTAAAAACTCACCGTATACCCTGGGTAGTGCTCGGGTTTAGTAACGTCGCGACTTTGTTCCTTTTCTTTTTCTTTTCTTTTGGAAGACACATTGGCCTTCTTTTCATGGGTCCCTTAACCTATTAAAGGTAGTCAAGCGAGGCAAGGTCGGTTTGCAAAGTTTGGAGGTTAGGCGGAGTTTCGGCCTATTGTTGAAACTTTGATGTGCACGATTATTGGTTAGCTAAAGGTGGAAAGAGAAAAAGATTCGAGAGCGATAAGAGTTCAAGCCGATCTCATCTACTCAACCAGGCATATGACCAATCTAACATCAATAGAATTGGACGATGGATTTCAATTTTCAAACCATGAGCTAGGCAAAACAAAAAAAAAAAAGTCAAAATGGGTGCAATTTTTAATTGAAAAGTAAGTTGTATAGTATAGCAGCTTCACAAAAGGAAAACCATCAAACCACTTGAACATCGAGAAGAAAATGGGATTGCTCCAAATAGTAACAAAACATAAATAAATGCCCTTCCTTATGCTTTCTCAGGCAAATGTCACATTGTTGCAATGTGAAAACTGGATGAAAGTTAGAAAGAAGGAAGTGCTCCTCCCTTGATGAGAATGCTCATTTGGATAGGATACTTCACAAACTTTCCATCGACATCTTATTCCTCAGGTTGAGCTTCAAATAAACAAGTTAGCGAAGAAAATAGAGGAAAAAAAGTGGCCGATTGAAGAATTTTAAATTACACCTTCATAATAATTTAAAAAGTGTTCTTTCTAGATATATTTGGATTAAACTCTCCTAAGCTTTCCAACGATACCAAAAAACGCCTAAACGGAGTTCCAATGAAAGTTATGGCGAAACAAAATTGGAGTTACGAAATGAGACGAAATTTGCGAAAATTTCGTAAGGCTGTGAAAGTAGGTGCGAAAATTTATGGCTGCGAAAATTAATTTAAAATTTTTTTAATTAATTACTTTTTTTTCCAAAGACCAAAATTTTTTTAATATTTTTCAAAGACGAATTTTTTTAAATATATAATTATATATATATATATATATATATATATACTTATATATATATATATATATATATATATATATATAATTACTCATGGACCTACATGCATTAGGATTTCTCTCAGGTGCGACCGTGCTGTGGGGAGGTTTGCATCAATCCCTCAACGCGGCATGTATGCACTAGGGTTCTCTCTCTTGGTATTCCTTGCATCTTTGCTCTCCCTCTACCCAGGTGTTCCATTTTGGTTTCAATTCAAGTTCGATCCAGGTTCTGAGGGGAGATTGACTTTTGAGTAGCACACTGCTTGAATATCTAACCCACTGGAAATTCATGCAGTAAAAACAGGGCAACACAAAACAACACAGAAACAATCCTACATCAACCCTTTTTTTTTTTTTTTTTAATAGTGAAATGAAACTAAAAAAAAAACTTATTGTAAGATACCAAAAAGGATGATAAAGGAGAATTCAGCAAAACTTGTGATGAGGATCACAAGTGTTCCACAGCTATCAGTACACTTAAACACCATCCGAAACAACGGCATGTCATTTTGATTCGTGCCAAAGTAGGTGTTAGGAATCAACAAAATTTATATCTGAAATTTCTCTATTCTTAGTAAACTCTTGCGATATGTCGGGTTTTAGGGGCGAACTCAGGGATGGGTTTTCTTCGCACAAATGATTTACAGTGAAGGCCAAAATGGTGAATTTGGTTTGGATTTTAAGGTGGTGGTGAAAATAGTGAGGGGTATTGTTTGGGAAACTGAAATTTAAAAAAAATAAAATGTAAAAGAAGTATCCTTGAAGTGTCAGGCTGCTGGATTTTAGGTTTGAAAAGTCACTGAGGGGTTCTCGGGTCCATTTCCTCGCATTGGGGAGGATGACCTATAGTCATTTCTCGAACCGGATCTTCATGTGGCTATAAAAACTTAACCCTAGTAAATTTCCTTTTGAAAGATGCCATTTATTGAACGTTAATGGCCTTAGTCAGTGAAACCTATCTCCTTGACCCATCTTCTGATGACCAATAAATGGGAAGCTAATGAATGCAGGTAAGATCTAGCAATAAGCATCCCTTTGAACCTAAAAGATTACGATCTGGTCATTTAAGATGCATTGAAGGATTTGAACCTAGGGTTGAGAGGGAAATACAAGCGACAACAATCACTGCGTTGAAGCGTAGAAACGTTGAGAACCTTTGGAACCCTCCTCGATAGCGAAATTAGGTAGCTGCAGGATGAGGTTTAGCCACTCATCCTCAGGGTTGTCATCCTCGGAGGGTGTTTGGATTGCCAAAGTGAAGTGAGGAAAAGAGAAAATAGAAAAGAGCGGGAGCTAGTGAAGGTTCCCTTCAATGAAGAGCCCACATTAATGAAGGAGATGTCTCCTGTGCTTGTCACAGAGCTTTGCCAGCTAAACCCCTTACAAATTACCAAAATAACGTAGCAAACACTATTACAATGGGGGCAAAAAAGGAAGAAAACCAAAAGGGAACAAAATGGTCAAAGCTTCAAAAGAAGGAAAGGTGAATAGTGCAGGAGGGTGAACAGTGCTGCAGGATGCAAATTTCGTAGGATGAACAGTGCAACTTGCGAAAATTTTGCATTCTACGAAAATTTCGCACAGCCTGCCAAATTTCCTACAGCTCCAATTTCTTAGCATTTTATGCTTATAACCATACAAATATACGTCTGTAATCTTTGAGTTTGACTCGAATTGCTTCATGCTTGGATTGACTCGACAAATTTTTGGCATAAATAGCTTATGGCGCAAAATTTGCGGTAAATGCGATCGATAGCATTCTTAGGGACCTTAATGTGCCAATTGGGTTAATTATCTTTGATTAGTATACAAAAAGTACTCAAAACACATGTCGCCAGGGGTTGAAATAGAACTCTTTGAGCCTTGTCGTGAGTCGCGCGTATGGAGGCTATCACGGGAAGGCGGTGATATGACCAGAAGGGTCGAGCCCGGGGAGTTACAAGCCCAGCGACCTAGTTCTAAAAAACTTTTTGCGAAGGAAGGACCACGCATGGGGAGCTGGGACCCTGGTGGGAAGGGCCCTACACATCGTATCTGCGCATAATCAGGCACAGCGACTATGAAATCTGACAGGGGAAGAAGGAAAAATACCTTGGCGTTAATGGAGCGAACACCTCAAGCAGGTTATACGGTAAGATCCCATAACGTGATGCATGTAAGAACCACCATCTTGATTTGAATAACCACTCATTTCCATTTTAAGTTGTTTTAATGTTATGGTGGACTAAACAATAAGATTATGCTGATAAAGTCAGGGAGACCGGTGCTTCCGGTTCAGCGCGGGGATGGTCTTAGCGCCCTGGCCAGTGGCTCGGCCACGCAAAGCAACGGCTCGGGAGGGTCTTCGTCGCCCCGAGATCCCAGTGCTTCGGTTAGCGCGGAGGTCTTAGCGCCCGGGTGATGGTTCGGCTGAAGCTTAACATCTCGGGAGGTCTGCTGAGGCCCGATGGCTCGGTTGGCGGGAGGGTCTTGGCGCCTGGAGCCCGATGCTTCGGCTGGCCGAAGCTAGCGACGCAGAGGAGGTCTTGGCGCCCTAGGAGCCCGATGCTTCCGGTTCGCGTTGGAGGGTCTTGGCGCCCTGAAGCCCGGTAGCTGACACCGCCAGAGCTTGCGGCTCGGGAGGGTCTTAGCACGGGAACTAGTAGCTCGATTCGTGCGAGGGGTCTTGGCGGGCCTAATAGCTCAACACTGCAGCTTACTTGGCTCGGGGAGGGTCTTAGCCCCAGTAGCTCAGTTCAAGAGGGTCTTAGCTCGCCGGAGCCCAATAGCTCGGCACAGTGAGGAAACATGACTCGGGAGGTCTTGGCTGCGAGGCCAGAGTAGCTCGGTTGGGATGGGAGGTCTTAAGCCTCGGAGCCCGGTGGCTCGGGTTCGCGTAGGAGGGTATTAGAGCCGGGCCCGATGGCAGCTGTGGGAGCAACGGCTAAGGAGGGGTTTTGCGCCCGAGGCCTAGTAGCTAAGAGGAGTCTTGGTGCCCGGGCCTAATGGCTCGACACCGTAGGCTTAGCTTGACTCGGAGGTCTTGGCACCCCCGGGACCAGTCAGCTCGATTAGCGCAGGCGGGTCTTAGCATCCCAGCCAATGGCTCGGCTGGCGAAACACAACGGCTCGGGAGGGTCTTGGCGCCTAGGAGCCTGTGGCTCGGTTCACGCGAGAGGTCTTGGCGCCGGGCAATGGCTCGGCTGCGGGGCTTAGCGACTCGGGAGGGTCTTGGCGGGGCTGTGGCTCGGTTCGCACACGAAGGGTCCTTAGCGCCCCCCGGGCTCGATGGCTCCAGCTTTGCCCAGACAACGGCTCAAGAGGGTCTTAGCGCCCAGGAGCCTAGTAGCTCAGTTCACGCAGGAGGGTCTTAGCACCCCGGAGCCCAGTAGCTCAGCTTGTAGAGCTTAACAGCTCAGGAGGGTCTTAGCGCCCAGGAGCCTAGTAACTCAGTTCGTGTAGGAGGGTCTTAGTGCCCGGGCCCGATGGCTCGGCACAGTGGAGCTTAATGGCTCGGGGGTCTTGGGGCCGGGGCCTGGTGGCTCGGTTCGCGGAGGAGGTCTTAGGCGCCACGGGAGCCCCGGTGGCTCGATTTGTTGGGCTTTCCTGACTCGGGAGGGCTTAGCGCCCAGAAGCCCAATAGCTTAGAGTGCAAAACATAACTACTCTAGGAAGACTTCGTGGCTTGAGAACCAAGCAGCTCAAATCGACAAAATAGGAAAAGGAGCAAAGAAATTAATCGATGAATCTTGGTATATCAACAAATAGTCAAGATCAGAAGCAATATAAAAACCCAAGCTTGAGATACACGAAAAAAATATTAAAGAGAGAGCTAAGCGCTGATGTTGGGCTGACTTGCGGATAGAGAGTCAAGCGGAGCCCTAGCAGGGGAAGCGAAGGCTAGCGAAGGAACGAGAATCGCTAGGTAAGAGCATGATCGGGGCCCTTAGCGCCACCTCGGTGCCAGCGTGACCTAAATCACTGAAGCAGATCCTTCAACCTCCTTATCAGAAAGCTAGATGTTAAACTCTAGGTCTGGGAAAGCTTGGGAAGCCAGACGTTGAAAGGCAAGCCACCCGGAAGCCCATTGGGTACAAGCCTCATCTTTAAGCTCCGCTATCGCCGCCCTTACGACTGCTTGAGCCTCACGCACCGTAAAGGTCCGTGAAGCTGTCGAGCTCCTGCAGTCGGCGTTCCGCAGGGTTACTGCCCGCCTCTGGGCCTGTGGCGGGCCCGGCCAGGCCGTCATCTTGGCCTGGTCACCCGCCAGCGGTCTACGAGCTCCTCTCCTAGCCCAGCCACGGCTTGTCTTCGGCGACGGCCTCCTTTTCTTTGTATCTCGGCCAGCGCCCTAACAACCATAAGCATGCTTCAGGTCAGACTTGTGCTTCACGAGTTCCTCAATCAGTTCCCTTATCTAGGCTAGAAGACTAGCCCTCTCGGAGGTCAAGGGAGCAACCTTAGCCTTGTAAGATTTAGCCGCCTTGGAGGAACCCTCGATAAGGCTAGCCCTCCTTGCCAAGCCTTTCGCATAAGTAGCTACCTGTAAAAGAAACTGTGAAAAAAAAGCAAAGAAGTGAGTAGCGGGCGGGAAACAATGAAAAGATCGACCCGAGGCACTTGGACGTACAGGGTGGTTCACTGACGAAGCGGGAGCCTCCTCGACGGAAGGGCTCACCCTTGGTCGGGTCACTGGGGATGGAAGCAGAAGCTGGCGGCCAGGCTGCATTAGAAAGCGAAGTCCTCATCCCACAAACCTCAAAGAAGCTAACCATGATTCCCGTCACCTCGTCCGACGTATTGTGGGAGGGGCGAACGGCGATGGGACTCCCGGACGAAATAGGAGGAACACTCCAAGGGACCATCGCCCTCCCAGAAATCTTCCCGGCCTCGCGGATGAAGGCGAGGAAGAGCCCCACTTTTGGGATCACACCGGCGGGGCGGCCTGCGAGCCCGGGGTTTCTGGGTTGCGCTCCTCTTCTTCTTTGCCGAGCCTTACTTCGGGAAGGACACAAGCTCTCCTGCCGTGTAGGCTTGTGATGGGGGCTCGAAATAGAAGGTGAGGAAGGACGGGACGGGAGGCTTCATATTGAGGAGGAGAGGATCTCAGAAAATGAAGTCGGGCAGGCCTCGCACTAGACGATCCGAGGAATATCGACGTGAGCTAGGAATAGCCTTGTGAGCGCACTTCACTAACTAAAGCTTCACCACCTGTCTGGTGAGATCGGGCCGGGGCCTTGGTATGCGGCCCAAGAAATGTCGAAATATCCACCTTGACCTCGAAAACCAAAACAAACAATAAGCTTGAAGGAAAGCTCTGTGGTTCTGGTGGTGTAAGCGAGAAACATACGAAGAGAGTGATCGTGTCCTCTCTATCAAAGGGATTGTACTCCCAATGACGGCCACTAACAAAAAAATAACGTTCCTTCCAGAACTTGTGCGAAGATGGAAGGTCTGAAATGATCAAATTGACGTTGGAGTTCTTGGAGATATAAAGAAAGCCTTCGGCGGCCTCCTTTACAATGAAGAAGTCTAAGCGGGGCAATACGGTGGGCCTTTTGATGCACTAAAGCGACTAACAACACGAGAACACGAAGTTGGGGGAGGTGAGAGGGCAGACATGATGAAATGTTGAAACCTTTTTATAAAGGATGCAGGAGCGGAGGTGGTTCTCGAGCGTCTACCTCAAAGAAAAACACTATCTGGAGGCACTTGAACAATGTAGGTGATCGAGGGCACCAAACCCTGAACCCCGGGGCCCATCAGAACATGAATCTCGCCATACAAGGGTTTAACAGATTGGGAGGCCTGACTCTGGGGCATTGTGCAAAAACCCTCAAATATTTAGAGCGATTGGGACCTGCCGGGCTAGGTGTTTTCCTTGCCCATATCCCGAGGAAGGAGGCGTCTCCAGGGCGACCGGATTCAGCCTGCAATGGCTTGTCGTCCCCGTTAGTCGACCCAAACTAGACGCCTCGGCCGGGATTGCTACATCGCCCAGCTGAGAGGAGCGGCTGGGATATGGAACATACGCAGGGGTTAGCAAGGAAGAGGAAATCAAAGGAAATGCATAACCCCAACAGAGCACGCCACAGAACCTGCAAGACACATCGAAACAAAAAAGAAGAGCAGGAGAAGAAAGAGCGTGCCAAGGCGAAAACAAGACCAGGGACACCGACCCAGTGAGATATCAGGACCACCAAAAGCGATCACAGACACTAGTGGATTAGATTCGAAAAAGGCTGCTGTGAGCTTACGGAAGCGAAAAGCGAGAATAGGGGAGTTTCAGGTGCAAATCGTAATGGGACGTTTTTAAGGAAGCTAAGAGCCACGGCCAGAAATAGCATGAAAATCGAGAAGCCATCATGTCTGGGCGTGGGACGGCAAAGGCTAATCAAACCCTTCTGGTATGTACGTGGGTATCATGCACGATCCAGAAAGCGATACAGCGCACTCGCGCTTAGTCAATTTGAGGGGGCAGCGATGGGTTTAAATAATAGGCGCGAGCCTAAGAGCCTTAAGCTTAAACATCGAGGTTAAAAATGGGCCCGGTACCTAATTAGGCCCTTAATGGTATCCCAGTACGAACCAGCGAGGGCCCAGCTACGCCCTTCACGCCGGTATGAGGAGGAATCGTGGTAGAGGAAAACAACCAATCTCCACCAATCAGGAAAGTAAGATATTTCCTAATTATTTCCCATCAATTATCCCTTGTGGTTGGTTTATGATGGAAAAATCTCCACTAGTGGGAGGAATGTGTCCTCCACGACAGGAAAGAAACTGACCGGTGTCATCATCCGATTAGGAAGTTGTGTGATCATCCATTATAAATACTAAGGCTAACCCATGCCGGTGAAAGTGCCACCTTGAGACTTATGCACAAAACTGTTTCTACCAGCGGTTGATCTTCTCTCCCACTTAGGAAAAGAAGCGACTTGAGCATGTCACGAGAAAGCGGGCGAGGCCACTATCACTTTTGTTTCTTGTTTACGCTAGAAGCCCAGTCAGTAAGCGGTCAGAAAGCTGACAATTCCAACTTAGTGAAGCCCGGGTTCTGGAGTTAAAAGCATCATCAGATATAAAAAATAAAATTTTGATATTTAATTTTAGTAAATAATTCTGAAAATTTAAATATCTTTAACGTTTAAATTAATTAATTTTTGTATGTAAATAAAAATCTAAATTTGAAAATCTATTACTCTTAGCGATTCAAAATGATTTTTAAAGAGCTATCTGAACATATACGAACTAAGTGTCTGAGCAATGTACAAATATAATATTATTCTTCAAGGATTTCAATTGATTTTTAAAAACTAAAATGATTATTTCCTTAACTTAAGGAACGAAGACATCCTTATAAAATATTGTTGTAGTGGCTCCCAAATCAGGGATCTCTGATTGAAAACCAGTTGAGATCTCTACTGCCCGCAGTAGATTGTCTTTGGAATCAACAATATTTGCTATCCCTAAAACTCACACTCTTGTGGCACAACTCTTTGCTGGTATAGTTGATTACCGTGTCAGTAGGGTGTCTGAGAATCAACAATAATGTTGTATCCTAAATTTCTCCTACGCAGACAGTCGAGCTACGCAATATAGCGGCTCCCAGGAGTCAGGTACACGAGGGGATGGGTTTTTCATCTTACAAATGATTAGTATCATGTTTCAAAATGAGTGAGGCTTTCATTTGGATTTTAGGTTGCATTAAAAATTGTGGGGTGTTCATCTTCTGAGTTAGCGAGGCAGTTTAAGTGGAGTGTGGAGGAGACCTTAAAGTCTTGAGTCACCCCAGCTTTATAAAATGAGGTTCTTAGGTGTCCTCGGGTTATTTCCTGCGTGGGCAAATGACATATGAGTCATAGTAACTTTGTTTAACTTTAAAAACTGACCCTTAAAAACATTCCCTAGTTGAACCGTAGCATTTCTTGAACATTTTAATGTTTAACGGTTGAAAACCAAGCATTTAACCTACTTTGAATTGGCTCGTAAATGACATCAGTGGATGTCGGTGTATCTACGTAAAGTCTGCCCGAACCACTGACTTATCTGCAATGAGATGAGGAAATACATTAAATAGCATTAAACCACTAGTTTGGAAAGTTTGAAGCACAGAATCTGATACTGCTTCATTAAAACTGTGGAACACCTGCAAACCTAGCAACCCTCTTTAGCCTTGAGAGGTTTGAGGCTTGGCAGAAACATCCTTCAGTGAGGTCATCCTCGAGGGTGTGTTTGGCAACAGAAAAATAGAGAGAAATAAGAAGAGAGAAAACAGCTCTAAAGCAGGGGCTATAGTGATGGATTGAAAGTTAGGGTTACAAAAGTTATTGTGGCCCACCTGGGGTGCGGGCCACTGATAAACTTTTGGTGGGACCCAGGCTCGGCCAGACCATATCTGCCAGGCCCTCCCATTACCATGGCTGCCTGGGACACAGGGACCTAGGGCTTAAGTACCCAGTTCTTTGCGTGGTGGTACAGCTGAGGCTTCGGTTGGTGCCTCGTAGGCGCAGTATATATGGCGGCGAAATCAGTCGTGAAGACCCTGAATGCGCGCCACATTGTGGCGACCCCACCCTCAGTGCGGGCCCCACTATTCGACAGCTAACCCACAGGGCAGGCCCACGGCCTTATCCTACCGGCAGGGGACCTCACCCCACGGCCTGCATGGCTCGCCTCGAACACAGGACCTAGGGCTTAGTACCCGGGTTTGTAGTGGGTACCAAGCCAGCTAGTAGCTCGGTTGGTAGCAACTCTAAGGACCTTAAGCTGCCGGTACGGTTTGAATCCTTGCGGAGAGGCAGAAAACCTTGCGAAAGGGATATCCTAGTGAGTGAGGAGAACCATCTAAGGACCGGGGGTGACGATGGGCTCCACTGCGGCGTAGCCCGGGGTGGGGACCTCCGCGATAAAGAGCCTTATTGTGGCGACCCCCACCTCGAGGTGCGGAGCGGCCTATTCGACTTTTGGTGGACCCAGGCGCCCGGCCGACCACCTTATCCCAGCCGGGACCTCCCCCGCTACCATGGCTCGCCTCGAACGCACAGGACCTAGGGCTTAAGTACCCAGGGGGTTCTTACATGATGAAATTTACCAAGCGGCGGGCGTTGAGTGCCAATACCTGTTTTAGTGATGTTGAAAAAGTCAATCATTCGGCGCGGCATGAACCCCGCGTGAGGCGTAGCCACAATAAAGCAACTGGTGGTACCCCTCGTAGAACTTGGGTACCCAGCCTAGGTCGAGGTTGGGAGGCGAGCCGTACGGTAGTGGGGGAGGTCCTGGGGATAAGTGGTCGGCGGCGGAGTCCATAAAAGTCGGAAATAGGTGGAGGCCCGCACCCGAGGGTGGGGTTGTCACAATAAAGCGCCTTTTATTGTAGCGACCTATACTGAACCCAGCCTACCCACCATCTGCCACAAGACTCAAGAGCCATCTGAGTTACTAAATAGTGGGCCTGTGGCAACTAGTAACTCGGTTAGGCACCTTGCAGTAGAACTTGGGTACTTGGCCCTGGGTCCCGGGTTAGAGTATGGTAGTGGGGTCCCTAAGGGGATAAGGTGGTGGGGCAGGGTCCACCAAAAGTCGAGGCCAGGTGGGGCCCTTTTGGGATGGGTGTCACTGATTATACAAGTGACATATTACAATAGTGTTAAATACCAAAATAGCAAATAATAAGGTGTTGACGAAAATGGGAATTACATAAAAGCAGGTCGTTTGGATCACAAAGAAATGACATTTTCACTATACACGATTAATTTCGCTATCATAGAGAAAATCTGGCGTAACAACAAAATTCAAAATTTAGTTATACCTGATATTTTATTATGATAACCAATTTTTATTTGCGATAACGCGAATTTTCGCTATCATAGCGGTAGCCATATACTGTGAAATTTTACTTAAGGACGAATTTTATAATCCTGAAAATTTAAACATGCCATAGAGAAACTCTTGATACTCCTGCATTGCTTCCTACGCGATCGACTTGCATTTTTCCTTTCTAGCTTGACATTTTAGCCTTCTCAGGCTTGATGAATGGAATTAAATTTATCTGAACTTAGTATGAAACATCCCGCAGTACGATGCCAACCTTGATATGATGGCGGAGGTTCCCGAAACCTGCAAAACTACCAAAAACAACCTCGAAACAAAAGCAGTAAGGCGCAATGGACCACCTGCATTTCTAGTATTAAGTAATTAATATGATTGTGTAGCAAAAAGCACTGAAAACCTATCTTAAATAGGACTAAAATAGAACTTTGGGTACTAATGCACACCCAACCGACACGTTGCTGGTCCTTAGCAATGCTAAAGCAATCAAGATATGCAAGCTATGTTTTTTTTTTTAAAAGTGTATGTTGTCCAAAAAGTGTGTGTACATGTGAGGCCTTACCTTCAGTATGAACAATTTAGACCCTGTACAAAAACCAACATGAGAGAACAAATGCCATATAGGAACAAGTTTCAGGGCAACATCAATTCCAAGGAAGTCAACCTGAACTTCCACCAAAATCTAAGTGTTTTTAAGGTAACCAGTTTGCAGACGATAGGAGTTGCAAAGTTATTCTCCCCCGATGACTCTTGGGACCTTAAATTGAAGACCAACCTAAATAGATTCAGTTACACTCTTATTTCATACTTCGATCGTATTGTAGGGTGCAAATGTAAAAACAGACTTCATAAAGTCCGTTAATAGCAGAAAGTCCATCGATGACCCAACCAATTAAGGTTTAGGGCATCAAAGTTAAAAAGGATCTACCGACCACGAAACTCTTCGGGGCTTCTCGGACTTGGTGTTCGAATCCATCGCTAAACTCTACCCATACGTGCTGGCAGCTTACTAAGCCGATGACTCTCTAACTTGATGAAGAGTTTTAGGGCATCGGGCTTTAAAGGCTTTCTACCATATACCCACGACTATGTTATTCGAGTTTCAAAGCAAAAGTGTCTGACTTTCAATTCTCTTTTTCTTGTTCTTTTTCTTTTTTTTCTTTTTTTCTTTTTCATTTGGAAGACTTCATTGGTCTTCTTTTGTGAGTAACACAAACCTTTGTGCAGTCAGGATTTAAGGCGGGTTTGTAAAGTGAAAAAGAGGTATATAAGCTTCTGTATTGTAGCCAGTGTGTGCCGCAGGTGTGTGTGATTAGCTAAAGACGGATGTACAAGGTTGAAAACTTTGGAACCCAATCGACCAAAAAACTTAATCATGCATGGAGCTATTCCTAACATTATGGTAGCGTCTGGGGCTTCAATTCTTCAATAAGGTAAGAGCATAACTAAAAAAATATAGGCCTGTAGTAGTTTTGCAAATAGAAGCTTATACAATGACCTCATTTAACTCAAAAAGGATTTTGGGTTCGGCGGGGTATGCATAACAGTGAACTAAAGATCAAGTATGAACATTGCCGGCCAGGACCTATCCCAGCACGGAATGAGAAGTTAGAGGATGGAGATGTCAGTACCTCCTCAATGTCGGTGAGTGGTAGAGAAGGATCAGCCCCGGCTAAGCTGGGGCGAGTCTTTGTTTGTGAAGTGGTTGGGTATTCTTGCAACCTGCCAACACAAAGCAAAACATGCCCTCTAAACAAAAAGAGAAATTTAAACAAAACTGAAATTAAGTCAGTGACCACTACAAGGAGCCTTTTGGGAGATACCAGCAAACCTCATGCTGTGGCCTGTGTGGGCCTCTACAGGAGGATCAGAGGAAAATTTCTACTCTTTATTTGTGGCTGTGCTGCTTATAGGGCTTCTCTCTATCCATTAACTTTGATCACCCTATTATCATTTAGTTAGTGGGTCCTCTTGAACCATTGATTGTGCTTACAGACAATGAATGGGCGATCCATCGTGACTTGAAACTTTGCCGGAAATAGATGGGTTGGAATCATCTGAGGAGGACTTGGTCCCTTTGTGAAATTCTTGCAGGATTATCATTTAGTCTGTGCAATTTTTCTATCTTTCCTTTGCAATCTTCGAGTTCAAGTAGGCATCATTTAGTATTTCCTCTAACTCGTTTATTTGAGATTAAAGGTCTTTGCAGGTGACCACTGTGAAGTCCGTATTAAAACTGAGTTACCCACCATGCTTTATACTCGTTTCTTAGAAGATGACCTGCCTTACCATAGACTGACCGATAAAGGACATTCAAGGTATTTAGGCGTCTGTAGGCCCACAGTGAATCAAGCAATTTGATGGATAATCTTTTATGTTGCTGTTCACCACCTTCATTAGAATGGTCTTAATCACGTTGGCAAGTTCTACTTGACCGCTTGTTTGAGATGGTAAAGGGTGTTACCACCGTGTTTCACCATATTTAGCCATGAGGTTTTCGAAAGGTTCATTACGTGTGAACCCCATCACAAATAATGGCTGGTATCCCCCGAACCTAGAAAGATGTTTGCTTCCAGGAATTTGAGCACCACCTTTGTGGTCGTTGGTTTTTGCGGGGATTGCCTCGACCCGTTTGGACACATAGTCTCATACTCACTCAATATGTATGTATGACCATAAGACATGGAAACGTCCATGAAATCGATGCCCAACATCAAATAGCTCAACCACTAAGGGTAGTTCGGGGGCATCCTTATGTGAACAATTTCCGAACCTTTGGCATCTGTCACATATTAGGCACATTGCTGGTGTGCTTCTTTAAAGCAGGGAAGGCCCCGTGAAACCAAAGTGAGCACCTTCATTTCAGATGTACGGGAAGCAAAGTGACCACCACAGGCACTATCGTGCGTGGCTTCAGAATTACATTGTTCTTCTTGAGGTGACACACTTCACGATTATTTGATACGCGATTATTTAAACGAAAGACTCTGCTCCCGATAATAGGAATGGATCTTTTTCAACAAATACTTCTATTATCCTCTTGTTCTTTCCCGATCGGATGGGTGTTCACGAGGAAATTGGTAATGTGAGCATACCGGGGAGCTCTCTATTTTGCATTAAAGATTCTTCGAGGAAATTCATCATTGATGGTAGGGCTATGAGTATCTTATGACTGTGTTGATCTTTGAAAGATAGTGCGCCCTGCCACATTCTCTACCCCTTTTGTCTAATTTTCAAGTTTAAGTGCCGAAAGCGAAGAACCCATCGGATAAGTCTTGCCTTAGCATTTTAGCCCAGTCGGAGATATTTCAATGATCTGTAAAAATGACTATATCAATTGACCAAGTATGCTTTCGAAATTTGTCTAAAGAAGGCGTGGGCCTTTTGACAATTCTTTCTACGTATTAGTATAGTTCCTTTGTCCATATTCAAGGTTTTGCTTGCATAATGAGCTACATGAGGTTTTCATTTTCCTCTTTGGCCAAGCTCCAATATAGTCTTGCATCACATCACCTGAGCAAGCGCGATTGGGTGCTTGGCCACTATTGTGCGATTGGTCGATAGGACTTGACTCTTCAAAGCTCGACATTCTTTTCCCAAACAAATTTAGCATCTTTTCTCTGCAGCTTATAAAGGGAGAAACGCAATCTTCGAAAAGTCCTTGATGAATCTTACGGCAAAGCCTGCATGGCCAAGAATTAACTCTTTGCACATTTGTTAAGGCGTTTGGAAATAAGTTGATTTTTCCTTAGCTCGACTTCTATTCCTATTTGGAAATAACCTTCTTTTTACTATTCCTTGGTTCACCATAAAATGGCATTTCTCGGTTAAGCACACCCGATTCTTTTCAATGCACCTCTCTGCCAAGGATAAGCGTCAAGATTAGTCGGTGTTCTTCAAAATCACCTCTAAGTATCTGAGTGATGTCATCCATGTATACTTCCATTATGCGGCTCCACCATATCGTAAACATACTAACCTTTATCTCGAAAGGTGGCAAAGGCGTTGCAAGGTTCAAAAGGCATCTCTCTGCCAAGCATAAGTGCCAAATGGACAAGTAAGGTGGTCTTTTCTTAGATCTTCGTGCCAAATCTCTTGTCACAGTACCACGAATACCATCCAAGAAACTTGTGAATGGGTGTCGAGAAACTCTCAAGAACACGATCAATGAAGGACGGTGGGAAGTGAATACTTTGCTTGACCTTTTCATTGAGCCTCTTGTAATCTAACCATACCCTCAATAGTGGTAAGTAGGGTGAGCAATTCCTGCCCTTTTCATTTTTACGAGGTCACTCGACTTCTTGGGCACCACACAGGTTGGAGCTTACCAGTGCTATCATAGCGAGATGATGATAAGGCTTTGCAACAATTCGGGACTTCAATGCGAACTACCTCCTACAAGTGAGGATTCAACCTCCTCTGTGGCTGCCTAATAGCTTTAGATTCTTCTTCTAAATAAATGTTGTGAGTGCATATTGTTGGGTTTATGCCTTTTAAGTAAATGAATTTTCCACCCCAAGCTTGCTTGTTCCTTTTGAGGAACAATGTGGTTGTGCTCTATGAAGTGGTGGTGATGATATTTATTGGACATTGCCTGTTTTCTTCAAGAAATACATAATTTAATTCCATTGGTAGGGGTTTGAGCTCCATTTGTTTGAGGTTCCTTTGCTTGGTTTCTTCACCAATCAACAGGAGGTAGAATTTTCTATTTTCTTTCTGGAAACACCCTATGTAGCTCTTAAATGGGATTTCTTGTTGCTCACAAGGCACTCGAATAGCTTCCGAGTTAGCTTACATCTTGCACTTGCTGCTCATTAGCACGTTCTTCAAGAATTGTATCTATTATGCGTGACTTATTTCACTGGTCGTCCTCCATTGGTGCATACTCCTTTTACTCGAATGGAAGATATTAGGAGTTCTAAAGTCATATTCCCAAACGCGTGAGTTGCATAACCCATTACGGCCAGAGTTTATTATGGCATTCGAGTGAGAATGGCCTTCCCAATATGATGGGAACATGATTGGCTCCCACTTACAGCGAGCTACATGTCGAAATGCAGTGAAAATCCCACTTTGGATAGTAGAATCTGACCCATGGCAGCCAAACATCCTCAATGGGTATATAGGTATTTTAATAAAGCTGCTCACATTGACCGGTCTTTGATGGAGAGTGGGCTTGATTCTCCCGAACCATTTTGTACATAGTGGAATATGAGAGTAGGTTCACACCCAGCTCCCAGTAATAGTGCTTTTTCTACCTTAATGCTCAGATAATACTGCTTTGAGATTGTAGGACATCCGAGTCCTTATATTTACGAGGAACTCTTTGATCCGTGATAACACTCACTTGCTTTCAATCGAAAAGGCACTTTTGATAACGTGAAGCCTCTTTATCATGAGATCGCCGAAAATTTTATATGTGGGACTTGTTTGATCATGTCAGGGAAGATATTGGCTTTCACTTTGCGTGGCATACCTCTAAAATTTCAATTTGGTTGACTGAATTTTCCTTTTTTCGGAGTGCCTATGGGAAAGGAGGGGTACTGAGCTTCTATCTTCTCTTTTGCTGATTGTTCTTCCCTGCGGAGTGGATCGACTAATGAAGGAGCTATCTTGGTGATCTTGGAATTTCTTGGTTTCAGTTCACTTACCACGCTATAAAGTTACTACTACTTTGACTTCATCAATTATTACATTTGGATCACTGGCTTAGCCTATTTCATGCAATCCCTTCGGGTTTCTTTGTGTCACGGGAAGGAAATTTCCCTTTTCGGGAGCAAATCCTCTTTGTTGCGGTTGGTTTCTTTGCAAATCTCGAGTGCATGCGGCCAATTTCTGTTGGTGAGCTCTCGGCCCTTGCCCCAATTTTCTGATTAGTTTGAACATTTGCACATGTTCTTCCACAAACGTGCTACTACTTTGTGTTGATTACCTCAGGAGAAGAGGTGGAGGGACTGCTTCGCTATTTCATCTTGATAATGAGCAATAACTGTTAATCTCTGGGGCATATGCAAGGGGTTTTGGCTTCCATGAAAGGTTTGGATGATTTCTCCAATTGGGGTTGTAGGTGTTGCCATATGGAGCATTTATAGGTGGCTTATTTTGACCTAAGACATGGGCATGCTCTTGCATTATGTCTCTTATTGAAGGTATTACCCCAAACCGGTGCTCTGGGATTTAGCTAATTGTATGGTCATAGCGGTTGAATGCAAGCAACTCATTCACGCACATTTTCCATCTTTCATTCTCATTTCAGCCTCCTCAAACCTAGGTCCAAAGTGGTCAGTTTTGCTTTATCTCGTATCTTGAAATTTTTATCATCTCCCTTTGGTGGTTCTTTTAGCTTCCCTTGGATTTGGTTTCATCCCCATGCCTTAGAAGGGTTGACACATAGTTCAAAAGCCCGTGGCCCCTCATAGGGTGTTTCTCAAAAGTCCTCCTGGTGTCAGCCCGATTGCTTCATGGTACGGAGACATCTGCATCATAAAGAAAGTGATTCACTAGCATCCATGTATCAAAACCATGGTGTGGACATGCATTGATGGTCTCCATGAACCTCGACAACGATAAAACTACCTGCTCATTATCATGGCCAGAGTAAGTGTGGCTCTGCCTCTCATTCAAGTGATGATGTGGACGTCTTTGAAGAATTTCTTCAAAAACTCAGCGTGAAGTTCGGCCCAATTTCTAATTGTTCTTGGCCTCGATGGAATTGAGCCAATTTTGGCGCTATCTTTGGTGTCAGTAAGATGCTTTGCCAAACAACAAATCTATGTGGAACTCCTTCCTTAAAAGTTGTGCATGCCTGCCAGACTCCCGAATATGAGTATAAAGTTCTCGTTCTCCATTCCATGAAATGTGGGGAAGGGGGCACCAGATGGGATCTCACTACCACATGTCGGTAATTGGTATGATCTAGGGAAGTACTCACCTCGGAGGGTGTATGTGGTCCCGTTGACCTGTATATTTGATTCATGGGAGGCGCTTGTTGACTGCTTTACATTCCTCGGGGTAGAGGATCCATTTTGCTCCTTGTGCCTGTGACTTCTAACCTTGATCGGTTGGTGTATGAGCTCTTTGTAGTCTATGAAGTACATATCTCATCGATGATGCATAAACACAGCACAAAATGAGACAAGCGAAAGAACATGAGGACTTTTGAAAGATTGTTGTTATTAAAAATATAAAAAAGCTGATAATATAAACATAGTCTCGTGTGTGTTTAAGTAAAGAAACTATGAAATTGTCGGTCGAAATTCAAAAAGGGGTTAAGGTCATGGCCTTGTAATGGATTACAAAGTATATCAACTCATCATCTGTAGTTTATACCATCACGGCCGGCGGCGCCATTTGATTCATGCCACAGTGAAGTGATCTGGTCTTCTAATATTTGCATTCTAAATCCCCTCCTGCATGCGTAGTCAAGCTCTCTTTACCCAATATAGCGACTCTAGGGTGTAGAACAGGATGGGTTTTCATCTTTACAAATAGTTAGTATCATGTTTAAAATGGTAGGCTTTTCATTTGGATTTTCGGATTGCATTGTTAAAAAGTGTGTGGGTGTTTCACTTCTATGGGTTAGCGAGAATAGGTTTAAATTAAAGGTGTGGAGGAGACCTTGAAGTCTCGGATCACTAGCTTGATAAAATGAGGGTTATAAAGATTCACCGGGTTATTTCTAACGATGGGGCAAACAAACATATAGTCATAGCTAAACGGATCTTTGTTTAACACAAAAACCAACCCTTAAAAGCATTCCTAGTTGAACCATGGCATTCTTGAACATTTAATGTTTTACTGTAGGTTGAAAACCATGCATTTAACCTACTTAAAATGTTTCCGTAAATGACATCTAATATGGATATGGGTCTTCTATTAAGAATACACACTGAACCCTGAAACATGCCAAGTGTTGCAAAGGAAATACATTAAAAATAGCATTAAACCCTAGTTTGGAAAGTTTTGAGAAACACAAAAGCTCAGATGCAGCTGCATTAAGCGAGAACCGCTTGCAAACCAGCATCAACCAACCTGGCAACCCTCTTCTTCAAGGTTTTGAGAGCAGCCAAACATCTTTGAGTTGTCATCCTCAAAGGGGTGTGTTTACTGGCAACGAAAAATGAAGAAAGAAAGAGAGAAGAAAGAAAACATCAAACCTAAAAGCAGGGGTACGTAGCCTGTGTGGATTGAAAGTTAGAGGTTACAAAAAAGTTATAAAGAAAGTGGCTTATGCTGTACTTTACAAGAGATGTTAAATACCAAATTAACCAAAATAATATGATTACATTGAGAGCGAAATGAATTACAAAAGCGAGATGGGTTTGGATGCAAGGGGCAACATTTCGCTATGCCGTGAATTTCGTTATCGCGAAAATTTTTGCTATGATAAGCGAAATTGCTATGATATGTGAAAAATATGAGCATAGCAAAAATTCTAAATTTATTGCTTCCTTCTGTTAATGCCAACTGCCTTTGTTCCTCCCTGAAATTGCCTTTTTAGCAAAGTTCATAATAGCTTCCAGACTGGCCGGAGATGAGGATGAATGACGGTGATTGTGGCTGGGATGAGGATCCATGCTACTATTGTGCAGCAGGAGGCACATATGGAGGAGGTTTTGGCTTTTAGGAGAGGTTTGGGTGGTTCCTCAAGTCAGGGTTGTAGGTATTGTTGTATGGGGGGCGGCGCGCTTGTATTGGCCCGACATTGGCTTCGATAGCCGCAAGAGTCTCTGAGGAAGAACATGAAGCGTCTCTCCTTGGTGTAGTGGTGACGGTTGTGGAAAGCATGGTTGGTTGACATAGATGCCTGGAGTCCGCGCTCATTCTCATCTTTTTGTTTTCTCATTTCAAGCTCTTCCACCCTCAGCGGTAGACTGACTTTGCTTTCATCTCCATATCCTACAGGAAATATGGTATATCCCACCCAGTTCTTTGGTGGCCTCATCTATTTGTCTCGCCTTGGGATTGGAGTATTAGTTTAGGGTACTCAACCTGGTGGAAGAAATCCGCTGGCCATCCCTAGTTCTTGGGAAATCCTGCACATGGTTCACAAAATTTGCTTCTTGGCGGGGGGACATCCCATCATAAAAATGGTTGACCCCAGCATCGGTGTCAAAACCATGGTGAGGGCATCTACATTGCTGATGCCAGTATTCTGCCAGTATATCTTGACACCGGTATAACTTCTCATTATCATGGGCTGCGAATGTATAAATTGCCCTCTTTGACCTGTTGATCACGTGTGCGAAGAACTTCTTCAAAAACTGCTGCCAGGTTACGCGATTCGATGGTCCTTGGCCTTAGGAAATTAAGGCCTGTCTGTGGCTGTCTTTTAAGGGTTAAGGGAAGGCTTCAACTGTGGCAATTCCGCATCAATTTCACCTGCACCTCAGCAGAGGTCGTGCAAACTTCCTCTGTATCGGATGTGTGTATATGATTTTTCAGTGATTTTCCCATGCGGAAAGTTGGAGTAAAGGCATCACAAATAAGGCGACAACTTCATCTGCGAGGTGATGCATGAGTGCACTCCCTAGGTGGTGTACTTGGTCCCTCTCCTGGCTGACCAGTGACGACCAGAGATTCTTTGTACTTTGCTGACTTTTGTTGCTCCTCGGATGGAGGCTCCATCGGTTGTTGTGTAGCTCACTTCACAACCTTTGTTCTTGTGGGCACCTAGTTTCTCTCCTTTGCTGAGTGTTCTAACTCCCAATGGTGCATAAAGTCCTAAGAACACAACACAACACAATAAGAAACCAAGAACAAAGCTACCAAAAAGGGTTAAAGTTGGTTAAAATTAAAACAAAGAAAATATGGATATGCATAGTGTAAAAAAAATTCAATTTCCCCGACGGTGAGCGTGTTAGGAAATGTGAACTAAATGAAAAGGAATGAGAATTTGCCAATATATGTGATGTGGATCACAAGTTCAACGACTTCTTACTCACACTAGGAGCACCATCCCGACAGCCATTTTGATTCTTCATGCCATAATGGGTGTCATGAATTAACAAATATTTATATCTAAAATTCCCTCTTTGCTTGCAACCACGAATCTTTTAATGCGTGCTCTAGATTAGAACTGAGGGATGGGTTTTCTTCATGCAAAATGATTTAAATTAGATTGAAATGAGTGATTTCACTTTGGATTTGGGGTTTCTTATAAGCGTGGATTGATGGTTTTGAAAAAGCGGGAATGTGAGCGAAATAAAATTGTAAGAGAACTGCAAGTCTCGGGCTTGCAGGCTTGCTTGGAGGTTCTAAGGCACGGCCCCGGAAATGTCCTCGGATCCTTTTTACTGCGCGTTAGGAGGATGACCTATAGTCATTTCGAACTTTGGATCTTCGTTTGGCTAAAAACTGAACCTAAAGGAGTTTGCTCACCATAATATACAACATTTATTAACCATTAATGTTTTTCAAAGCCGTGTGGTCCTTGATCCTAACCTGCGAGAGGCAAATAAGCAGCAGCCCAAGTAGTATCAGGTGGATCTAGAAATAGTATCCGCTGAGCCTTAAATCTTACGCCCAAGTGGGGCCCACTCGGGGTACATCACAAGGATTTAAGCTAAGTGGATGGCAGTGCAAATGATAATAAATAAATGCACAGCCAGTGGGGAGACCAGGTGTTTTTCCTCAGGGAACCCGACCTAGTGACCCTCCTCTTCAAGGGATATGAGGGAGATTTAGCCAGCATCCCTTGAGTTGTCATCCTCAAGGGTGTTGGCAGGTTAGAAAGTACAGGAGAAAATGGGGAAAATCACCCGAGGCGGGAGGGCTGAAATTTTGGCGTAATTTGTGTTAGTGATTGACTGATTTTGAGCTTGGCGGGAACTATATCACTCGAGTCAAGAGTACAAAAATATGAAACAACAAAATGACATTGAGGACAGTTTGGTAAAAAAATCACAAAAAACGATCAGTTGGTCAGTAACTAAGCAGGCGAGGTTGTGAAATTTAAGCTACTGCGAAATTTATGAGGTTGCAAGGGCGTATTTGAAAATTATAGGATTGCGAAAATTGTATTTGCTACAAACTTCCTCTACCACTTTGCTCCCTCTCCTTCTGTGTACATAGCTCAAGTGCCTTTGACTTGTACAGTATAAAGCAGGGTTGGCTGGGTTCTTTGTATTTGGTGGAGCTGATGATAATGTGTAATTGGCTTGCAAAACTACAAAGAGATAACACAAAATACTATACAGTAGTATATTGGGACCTTAGTGTGTCAGTGGGTTATTTAAGTTGATTAGTACACAAAAGTGTACTCAAAACCTTATATAATAAAAACCATGGCTTTCCATAAATATAACTATTTGGGCACTAATCACCGTCAACCCACAGAATTCCTCTGGATTTCGGGTGATCCAATACCACACTGTTGTGTCCCATTTATTGCGATCCATATTTTCACAAAAATAGGATAGAGTCTCCTTTGTTCGGGGAGCTCTACCTAACATACAATCTGTATAACAGTATTATCATAACTCATCCAGGGCCTCAACAAAAGTAATGTGACCCAGGGGTCCATACGTCACTATTTCAATAAATATGGCATCCACTAGGGACCCATTCATTCACATTTAAATCTAAAATATGAAAATGAAACTATTAATTACCATAATTACATAATTACATACCCGACTATTTAGATAACAGTCCCAAAAGAATTTAGTTACAATTATTTTATTCAAATTATTTTTACAAAAATGTTACTCAAAGGTAATATCAAGGCCGCTGCCGTATGCTACAATCACGGCCTGGGATGGAGGCGTTGTCTCCACACACACACCACGTACTGAAGGGTCCCACAACGGGGTGAGCAATGCCCGATAGAAAAATTCTCCTACAATGGCTACTCCCCACCTAAAATGCACATGCAATGGCAGCCATGAAAACATCCAATCACATTCATATAAAAATAATGGAATCCTATATGGAATATTAAGTGTCATGCATGAGATGAGACTCCTCATGCCCACAACTCGAGTCTCGATTGACTCCCTCACACCTGCAATATCAAGTGTGAAAACCAGTCATTGGTTTTTCACCCAATGACTAAACCCATTGGACAATCTTCCAACGTTTATTCAATTTTACTAAATCCCGTGTGTTTATTCTGGTTGAAAATTTCCGGGGTTTCACCGCAGGCTTCACACGCCTTTCAACACTTTCGCGAACTTTCATCATTGGATACATATGTCTGACCAAGAATAAAATTTGGGTCTTTCACCTTGGGGGAGGGATGCGCTTTCTATCTTGTAACTTCGAAACACACGTGATTTTGTATTTGTGTGAAGCTCCGGAGAAAGTCAAGATTATGAAAAAGGGTAAAATGTTTAATTTCGGTAAAATCGGGAATTTTAGATCTCGGATGATGTGGGGCTATCTAGTTAGCAGGTTGAGTCTCGCGAAATCTAAGTACATAGTATTCGAAAGTCGTTGAATTAGAAATGGGTTGGGAGTACTGCCGTATTTGGCAGAGGTGAATAGTGGCAAATGACAAGTGGCATAAAGGCCACCACATGGATACATACGGGTAGGCTACGTGTCTAAACGGTCTTGCATGAGGGTAAACAGTGGATGCTGAGTGTCTTGGATAGGCTTTGCCTGAGGAATTTAGTGGGAAGAAAGAAGTGGGCATGAATGACATGTGGGATGCTATGTGTCATGAGGAGAGAAAAGAAGAGGTGTTCTACACCCTAGACCAGTATCCTTCTCCACCAAAAGCAAAGCGGTTCGGGGGAAGAGGAGAAAGAGGAAAGGAAAAGAAAGAAGAAAAAATAACGGAAAGGAAAGAGAACCGAGAGAGTTCTACAGATTAACAAAAGAGGAGTTTACTTAATTTGTGGCAGATGCACTTGCCTTGAGGTGAGGTTCTCTCTTATACGGATTAATCTTCATTTCGAGCCATGACACTAGCTGCTTGAGGTGTAACTGCGGTGATGGGCTGGTTTCAGCGATTAATGAGAAAGCGTGGTGGTGAGGCCGGTTTTACGGGTCGTGTTCAGTTCGAGCCCAGTTCTGGGCCCGATTTTCTTCTTGATAGTGAATAGTGTGATGTTTGTGTGTTCTTGCGTTTTGAATAACATGCGATTATTACGTGTGAATATGACTGGTAGTGACCATACTCGTGGCTACGATATATTAACATGATGCCCGAATGAAAAGCATGAATATAACTGGTACGCCTTGTTTCGATATAAAAACATGGCTGCGCTGAGGTTTTATACGGTGACCGTATCATATGAACGCGGGTACCGCTCAGCGTAGTGGTGCGGCGAGTGCATGAATAAAATATCGTTGCTCAGGGGGTTGTCGGTAAATTTATTTCGGAGGGTTGTCCAAATAAAGTTCTCATGGGAGGAGTTGTCAAATAAAATTATCTCGATTTGTCCAATAAATTATTTCGGTTGTCAATAAATTATATCGGATTTGTCGATAAAATCTGTCGGAGGGTTGTCCGATAAGGGTTCTCGGAGATGGTCAATGGTTTGATACTCGGAGGAATGGTCCCGGTGGATTTAAAAACAAAAACTTTGTTTTGAAAACCCACAGATTCGCATGCATGAAAATGGCATGTGTGTGAAGGAGTCGGTGAGGACTCGGAAAACGGGGCATGACATATGAGCGTCTCATATAGGAGTGTACATATTTTATATGAATGTGTGTGAATAATTTGTTATGTCATTTCATGTGCACATAGGTGGGAGTAGCCCTTGTAGGAGACTTTCTCTGCGGGCATATCTCACCAGTCGTGGGAAAAACATTTCAGATGCTTGGAGGGTACACCCAGAGAGGCACTTCATGAGGCCTTAGTTGAGAAGAAGGCCAAGCATGGCTTGTTATGTGTTTTGTAAAGATGCGGGCGAAACCCGATTTTGTTATATCTTTGAATTTGTTATCCAGTTTACATGGGTATCAGTGTGAGATAAATTGTAATTAAACTCGAGTTCCACATGTTTAATACATTTGGTAAAAAGTTTTTCTCTTACCACTTTTGTTATTTCTTATGGGACTTTAAGACTGATTTTTCGTTGAGCTGATAAAGGAATTTGGCCTGCATGGCCCTCTGTTATGTCGCTTCGTCCGGTAAACGATGGGCTTTGAATCATCGAATCTCGAACCTCGCAGCCTAAGTTATGACATTTTTACTTGGAAGGGTGCGAGAGGCGGCTGTCAATGGTCGAGCTCAGGCGAGAGAATGAGCTGTGGCCAGAGCTCTATTGGCTGCAGGCTCTTCTCTTCCGTGGACAAGCTGACCTCATGGCCGAGGAGGCTCTCTGGGATGAGCTGACCTCTGGAAGCTAAAGCTCACTTGGGATGGGCTATCAGTGTGGCGAGCCACTTGAGTGGTGTGTGTGGGGCTGATTTTGTTTGGAGCCTGTGGGACGTCTAGTCTTTGAGACTAATTTCTGGTTAAGGAAAGAGTGAAATTTGGACTAGCAGCCTGGGTAGAAATTGTAACCCCATCAGTAAGCTTGATGGAAGCTTTGAATCACCCAAATCAGACCCTCTATCCCGGGGCATGGCTTTTACTTTCGGGGAAAGTGCAGAGGGATGAAACTGTGGACGACTCATCTGGCCAAGCTGACCTCTTGTCTTGTTTTGCATGAGCTCTTGCAGAGCGCTGGCATGAGGCTTTCTCGTGAGCTGCATGAGCTCTTGCATGAGCTTCCCATGGGCTCTTTTGCATGAGGCTGCATGAGCTCTCACATGAGCTCTCAGCCTTAGAGGCTGACTCTTACAATGAGCTTTGCAATGGTGACCTCCTTTATTTGGGCGCTCTTGTTGAGCTTCATTGCAGAACGGCTTCGAGCGTACCAACCGGATGACATAACCCCTGCGTCGAGAGATCCGTTTCAGGTGTTCTTAGACTCTATGGAAAGCTCCGCTTGAGTCTAGAATCGACCACATACTGTGGATGGCATTTGGTGCTCAAATATAGCCGAGCCGACCTCTTCTGGCCGAGTTGACCTCCTTTGGTCGAGCTGACCTCGTCTAGGAACTGACTACTGCGGTGCCTGCTAGCAGGATGACCATAACTTCCTCGTCGAAGTCAGTTTTGATTGCGACTCTATGGAAGCTCTGGGTCTAGAATCTAAAAGCCAATATGCGGGGATGGCATTTGGTGCTCACATAATTTTTGAAAAATTTGTCGTGCACTAAGTGCACTAATTACAGGATATTGAAAAAAAAAAAAGACCCCGTTTGGAGATTGTCATTATTATTATTGTTTTACCCGCCATGAGTCTTTTTGGACGTTGTCCCAATTTTGACTCACTGCACATGCAGTGGTGAATAACCAATCTTGTCTGGCATCCACCCAGATACGACAGCGATGTGTGGTGCATATGAAATAAATCATGTCATTTCCATGCTGTAATCATGCCACATGTAACATTTATAAAACATATAATTTCAGTCTCCTCTCTACAATTTCCCATGTTAACCATATCATGGCTTTATGTGTCATGATTTTACATAATCCTTATATTATTTATTTTTCCAACAATACTTTCATGTTTAGTCTGGACCATATAAAGCAGGCACCTCTTGGTCCCTTGACGACCATAATTGTGCAATTCATCAACAAATTACGAGTGATACAAGAAAACATATGTAAAGCAGACAGTAGTCTGGATCAAAACAAAACCACCACAGAAGAGCACAATCAGGACTACCGAAAACGTTTCGAAAATCTTGTAGGACTTTAAACAATCAGAAAATTCAACTTGGGACTGTCAAAAAACAACCTCGAAAATTCCTAAAAAATCCTACACTCAGTCCCAGATTTTGGAATTTGAAGAGGCTACAGGCTCTCATGGCCTCAAGAAAACCCAAACAACTCATGATTTAGGTTAATATTTCAAGTAGGAAAATTCCCCACCTTTTGGAGTTTGATGAAGCCCCTAGATTTTGGTACCACCGCATGGCTCTCGTCTGGACAGCTACCTTTGCTCCGATGAAAACCTACGGTCCGATTTCCGTAAATCTTAGAGATAAGCGAAAAACCCCTATTCCCCTCTCTCTCTCTCTCTCTTCTACTCACCCACCTCATTTGTTTGTGCCCAAAAAAATGGTCCTTTTTTTCTTTATTTTCTTATTGTTATTTTTATTATTTTCTTTTCTTATTTTCTTGTTTTTATCTTTTCATTATTTCCTCCGCGACTTGGCTTAATGAGCCATTTACACAAGATACACCATATGTCATGCCATGTGTCACCGCGACACCGATCTTTCGGCATTGAAATTTCAAGCATCTCGAGGAATTACAAAGGCGCGAGAATTTGTGAGATAACTAGATTTAAGCGAGACAAATTCAACAGTGAAGTCCGTTTCTCCATCCAAGATATAGAAATTTTCCGATTTTCAATCGAAATTACCGTTTTACCATTTTTTAGAGAGATTGAATTTTTTCCCAGGTTTTACAATTGCATGATCTCACATTCATCCTATGCATTTTCTTAATCTCATACATATTTATTTTATAAACTATTCTAATTATAATTTGAAAAATGTATTTTATTGATGCTTTCCTTTTCTTTTTGAACTATAAAAATGAAAAAGATGTCTATACTCCACATTTAGTATCAAGAGACCTATGAGATTTGTTATGATGTTACAAAGATTATTTATCTTGATTGTATAAGGTATATAAACTAAGTGTACAAGAGGAACAAGTTTACTCTTCTTCATGGATTTCAATTGATTTTTAAAAATAAAAATGATGTCGGACATTTCTTACTTATAAGCTGTAGTGATATATTCTCTTTTTCTCATTTTATACATTTTTTAACTTTCTATTACATATACATTTATAAACTATTTCAATAATAATTTGTGAAAAATAGATTTTGGTTCATTTTTTCTTTTTGTGAACTATAAAAATGAAAACATGCCTATGCTCGGATTTAGTAATGAGACATATGAGATTTGTTATTGATGATGCCTTTTCAACGGAGGCAGAACGGGCGTGGATAGTCTAGTTGGGACGACGAATTCTTTGCTTGGGAGGCCCGAACCGATGAATCTTTGGATCGTTTGAGTTTGGGAGGCAGGAGTCTTGCAATGCTAGCTGCCGGGTCCGAGTGCAGCTACTGCAGAAAAACAAAAAGGAAGGGGCCGGCGGGGGCCGCCCGGGACCGCTCCGATGCTAAGTCGGTCTCGTCGAGAGAAGGAGAAAGAGTGCCCTGCGCATTTTTAGCGTATTTGCCTTTACCCAGTGCTGGAGCGGCCTTGTATTTTGTAATGGGGTCTTCATCAATTGGACGATGATTAGGGGGTTCTTCCCGCTGGAAGTCGGTTTCTCACGTAGTCATCCATAGATTTGGCGATGGATTGGTCAATGGAGTTGTTGGGTAATCCTCCTTCCTTGAGGAGATATTGACTAACGGTTTTTTGATGCCTTTCTTTCTTTTATAATAGGACTTGATAGGACGTCTCTTAAGAGAATATTCTATCATCGTCGTAGAATATAGTTGGCCAGCCTTGTGGGCTCTCTGTCACCCCAGTTCCATGTTACGGGCTGTAGCAGTGGGCTTTTGGTTTGGGCTTTTATGGGAGGATACGGACATGGCACGGCCAGCGCTATTTCTTTTAGCTGCGGTGAAATGCTTGACCATTTCTACTTATCCTTATCGGTTGCCCCGACCCTTGTGTCGCGGTTAGGCAGGCAGGAGCTGTGATCAATCTCGCGGGTTTGTTACTTCCTGGGTGTCGCGCTGGATGTGGATTAAATGTATCGCCGTCATATGTTAATGATGGCTGCTGAGTTTCGTGGCGACATATTCCTCTTTTTATTTTCCACTTGTTTTCTTGTCGACCTTTCTAGTTAGACTTCCTTTAGCCTCATAACTCCCCACTTTTGTCTTTATATTTCTTGGCGTTCTTGTGTTGGATTACGGATTTTTGCTCTATACGTTCGGTGTTGGATCCTTTTAGAATTGTCTTCTTTTCATTAAGGGCCCGCGGCGATAGGCGTCTTTAATAGTGTTTCATGCTTCGATTATCTGACGAAATTCAGGGTTCTGTCGTCACGGATTCGTTTAGAGTTCGTCGTAGGTCCCCCAAGCGTTCTTCCTCTTGCGTATCAGTATTGATTCCTCTGACGATCTTGCGGTCCGGAAGGCGGTGGGGCGTTTGCAGCTTGTTTGGCGGTCTCGTTGAGCTCAACACCTTTCGAGCGCCTCCGCCCCTTGATGAGGCGAAGGCGGCGCGATCATCCTGGGGTTGGACTATCTCCGGACCCGCCGTTCGACTGTCGCGAGGTGGGCCGGTGTGTTGAAGCGTTTATATGATTCAGTGGAGGCGATGCCGGCCTCTTCTGGTGTATATGGTCACCTCACGATTTTTGACACGTTACGTTACCTGGTGCCGGAATGGTATGTTTTTCGAATTAGCCTTTGATAGCAGCCTCCGTTTTCCATTGCACCACTTTCATCAACGGGTTCTTGACATTTTCATATCTTGCCCCTTCCAGCGGCTGATGGTTGGGGCATTTTGTAGTGGGTTTGCTGGTCTTTTAGAGCAGGGGACTTGGCGTCTGTGTGGCTTTGCTCCTGCGTCCGCACCGATCGGCGGCTACGGCGGAAGGGTTTATTTATTTCCACTGAGCGTCCTGGGCCCCCTTTGGTGATTTCGGATCTTCCTTCTTCTCATAGGACATGAAAGGGTCGATATTTCTTTGTCAGTGGTTTCCAAGCGGGGTAACTCTTTGGAGCGGAAGACACCTAGGCGTGCAGAAAGTGGGCGCCCACGATAACCTTCGTGAGTATCATGCCCCACCTTTGGTTCCACATTCATCTCTGTGAGTTGTTGGATGTCATAGAGCTTTGGGGTTTCTCTTATATTTTCAGATGCTCGTCTTGAGCTTAGCGACGAAGATACCGCTATTAAACTCTCGCGTTGTTGAATGCTCTGCCCTTTCGTTCCTACATGAAGGCTATTAAGAGTCCGGATGTTCCAGTTCATAGTATGAAGTCCGCCAACTCTTACATTTTAGGGCCTTACGCCTTCTTCACTATGGGAGCTTTCTCTTCTAGGGCCCTTTACGGCGCTCTGTAGAGGGAGATCTTAGCTCATGGAGGGGATATCTCGAAAACCTCGAGTGCAAGAGGAGGAGGAAGCGGGTTACAGGGATCAGCCGATCTGCCCGGCAAAGTTCCCGAGAGATTAAATACCTTCGAATTCCTAATCCGAGGCTCGGCTGGTCCTCGTCCCCGTTGGTTGAGATTCCCCTGGTTCTTCGTTCGCTCCCCTCTTCCGAGCCACTTCGAGAGGTGGGAATCTAGCGCGGTGTGACCGGCGTTAAGCGGTTTTGCATAACTATATGGAATACTCCTTCGGACCACGCGAGTCTGGCATCTCTGGGAAGGTGTCAGGGTCGAGGAGAAAGAAAGCAAGGCGAAGGTTAATGAAGTCAAGTTCCTCTGCTATCTAATCTTGCCCGAACTGCGGCGGCGGGTGCCGTTTCATCCATCCTTATTGATTCGCGATGTTGATCAAAGGAGTTCTTGGGTTGAGAGGCTTTGGCCTTTGTCTTTAGGGATTTGCAGTAACACTGGTGTGTTAACTCTCCGTACGGCTGTCGCAGGAGTTCTTTCACGTGTGTGTGTCTTCTTGGTACGCCACTCATTGTTGAAGGAGCTTGGCGAAAAGCTAAGCGAATGGCTGCTGCAGGATTGCCCAGAATTTATAGGCAGTGACTACTTTGAAGCTTTGGCGGGCCAGTGCAAGAGCGGCGCATCAGGTGTCAGCGAAAAATAGAGCGATTTTAAGTGCGAACAGAGCATGCTTCGCCGGCTACCGTGCTCGGCTGAGAGAATAGAACGGTCAGAAGCGGAGCCCAGCCCGAGTGACGAAACTCGAAGGAGGTTGGTGAACCGAGGTTCGCGCGAAATGATTTGGTTGGTCGAGAGAAATTTGAAGTGCCCGGGGATGAAACTCAATGAGGCTAGGGAGAACAAATCTCATCTCTCTCTCTTACCTTCTATACCTTGCTACTTATATACTTACCTTGCCCACCCTTATATATACCTTATATATATATATATATATATATATATATATATATATATATATATATATATATATAACCCTTACCTTTACCTTACCACCACTACCTTCCTGCCTCTTATATGATATATATATATATATATATATATATATCATATCGGGTCAGCGGCGAGATCTTGAATGGAGCCGCGCGCGAGGTTCTTGGTGGCTTGGCGCCCGGCTTCTTCGAGGCCGACGCAACCGCGAGGTTCCGGCGGCGTTGTTGAGCGCTCGCCAAGTGAGGTCTTCCGGCTGCATTTATCGGGCGGTGAGTGATGAAGTGTAATGGTTTGCGGCGAATCTTCATCGGCAAATTGACGCTGGTTGCTGGAAGGGCGAGGTCATCAAACAATTCTGCGAGGGTGGCGGGGTGCCCGGTGGGCCGGTGGCTCGCTTTTCAACGAAGGCGTTGGGCGCTACCACGAGATCTGGAACTTCAATTTTGACCTCCCTAGCGATGAGGCGGAGGGTCCTCGATATGGTGTTGGGGGCAGCTACCTCTTGAGATTTCTTCTCACTCTTCTGTCGTCGGCCTTGAACATGTTTACTTATGTTTTCTTTTTTTTTTTTTTTTTTGTTGTGAACCTCTCTCCACATTTTTATCGGGCTGGGCTTTTGATGTACAATGTAGTCTTCTTTCAACAAGTGCTTATTTTTTGGAAATTTATGTTCTGGCTGAGCTACCTTCATTCTCTTTTCTGAGCTGTATAACCTGAGTTATTGATCCTAGTAATTTGAACTACATCGTTGAAATTTCGTGTACTATTCCGTTTATCCAGGTTTGGTTTCCCCATTATGTGGTTGGTGGAGCTTACCCGGGAAGGCTGGCGTAGGGGAGGCTACGGCACCTTCGTGTGTGATGGGAAGAGCTTGTTGTATAACTGATGGCCGGAGTCGCTCGTGCGAAGGGTGTGTGGCGAGGAGACTGTCAGGTGGAACAAGGGCTTTAGATCCGCCTATGTTGAAGGAGAGCTGGTCGATGAGGGAGGAGCAGTCAAGTTGCAGGCATCTGAGAGAAGGGCTCGTCTTGATGAATAAAGGGGAGCTCGATGCACTTTGTGTTGAGAGAGCTCGTCAAGGTGAGTTATAGTGAGGGCAGATACGTTTGTGTGCGATTAGGAGGGGGCTCGTCTGATCGGTGTGGAGCTGATGCACTTTTTGTGTTGAAGAGGAAGCTCGTGATGAGGGAGGGCGTCATTGAAGTCTGTGAGAGAAGGGCTCGTCTTGATGAATAGGGAGCTCGATACGCACTGTGGTGAAGGGAGAGCTCGTCAAGGTGAGTTGAGCCCGTCTGGCTTTGGGTCTGAGAGGGGCTCGATCTACGATAAATATGAGTGGGAGCTCGTGCACTGTGTGTTGAAGAGCTCGTCGATGAGGAGGAGCCCGTCAGTTTAATCTGAAGAGGGTTTCGTCTTGATGAATAAAGGGAGCTCGTCTGCTTGTGTTGAAGGGAGAGCTCGTCAAGGTGAGTTGTAGTGAGGAGCCCCCGTGCATTTTGTGGTGCAGTGGAGGCTCGTCTGTCTGCGGGAGCTCGATGCACTTTGTGTTGAAGGGAGGCTCGTCAATGAGGGGAGGAGCGATCTATTGAAATCTGAAGGGCTCGTCTTGACGTGAATAGAGGAGCTCGTGCACTTTGTGTTGAAGGGAGAGCTCGTCAAGGTGAGTTAATAGGGAGGAACCCAGTGTGTTTGGGTAAATAGGAGGGCTCGTCTGATAAATAGTGGGAGCTCGTGCACTTTGTGTTGAAGGGAGGCGCTCGTCGATGAGGAGGAACCCGTCTGTTGTCTGAGAGAAGGGCTCGTCTTGATGAGGGCTTCGTCACTGCGTTGAAGGCTTGTCAAGGTGAGTTGTAGGGAGGGCCGTCTTGTTTTAAAGAGTCTGGAGTGGAGGCTCGTCGATAGAACTCCTGCACTTTGTCTTGAAGGGAGAGCTCATCGATGGGGAGGAACCCGTCTTTGTTGGAAATCTGAGAAGGGCTCGTCTTGATGAATAGAGGGAGCTCGTCTGCCTGTGTTGAAGGGAGAGCTTGTCAAGGTGAGTTGTAGTGAGGAGCCCGTCTGTTTGTAGTGCGGGTGGAGGCTCGTCTGATAAATAGTGGAACTCGTCTGCTGTGTTGAAGGAGGCTTCGTCAATGAGAGAAGAACGTCGTTGAAGTACGGAGAAGGGCTCGTCGATGAATAGAGGAGCTCGATGCGCCTGTGTTGAAGGAGGCTCTCGTCAAAGGTGAGTTGTGGGGAGGGCCCGTCGGTTTGGAGTACGGAGGAGGCTGCGATCCACGATAAATGAGTGGGAGCTCGTGCACTGTCTTTGAAGGAGAGCTCATCGATGAGGGAGGAGCCCGTCTGTTGGGGTGAGGAACTCGTCCGGTGAAACATTGGGAGCTCGTCCGCCTATGCTAAAGGGAGGAGCCCGTATGTTGATGTACAGAGAAAGGCTCGTCTCGATGAATAGAGGAGCTCAAATGCACTGTGTTGAAGGGCTTCGACAATGGGGAGAGCCCATCTGTTAAGGTCTGGAGTGAAGGAGCTCACGTCACGATAAATGAGTGGGAGCTCGTCTGTGTTGAAGGAGAGCTCGTCAGGTGGTATGGGAGGAGCCACGTCTGTTTAATCTGGAGGAGGCTCGTCACGATAAATAGTGGGGGCTCGTGCACTTTGTGTTGAAGGGAGAGCTCGTCGATGAGGGAGGAGCCCGTCCGTTTGAAGTACAGAGAAGGGCTCGTCTTGATGAGATAGGGAGCTGTGCACTTTTGTGTTGAAGGAAGCTCGTCAAGGTGGGTTGTAGGGAGGAGCCCGTGCATTTGGAGTCTGAGAGGAGAACAGTCACGATATTAAATAGTGGGAGCTCGATCTTTGTGTTGAAGGAGAGCTTCGTCGATGAGGAGGAGCACGTCTGGTGAAGTCTGAGAGGAAGGGCTCGTCTTGATGAATAGAGGAGCTTTCGTGCACTGTGTTGAAGGAGAGAGCTCGTCAAAGGTGAGTTGTAGTAGAGGCAGATGCATTTGTAGTACGAGTGGAGGCTCGTCTGATGCGTCAGTAGGAGCTCGTGCGCGTGTTGAAGGAGAGCGCTCGTTGGGGAGAGCCCCGTCGTTGAAGTACGGAGAAGGGCTCGTCTGATGAATGGAGGGAGCTCGTCAGGTAGATTGTTGTAAGAGCTCGTCCATGTAAATAATAGGAGCTCGTCCCGGATAAATTTGTTAGGAAGACTCGTCGGGTAGAACATTGGGAAGAGGCTGTCGGGTGGAAACGTTGTAAGAGCTCGTCGGGGTGGGCTGTTGTAGAGCTCGTCCATGTAAATAATAGGAGCTCGTCAAGTAGAGTACATTTGGAGGGCTTCGTCAGGTAGAATTTGTTGGGAAGAGCTCGTCAATTAATTTGTTATGGAAACTCGTCCATGTAAATAATAGGAGCTCGTCAGTAAGAATTTGTTTGGAGGAGCTCGTCGGTAGAAATTTGTTGGGAAGAGCTCGTCGGAGTAGGCCATTGTAGGCTCGTCCATGTGAATAATGAGACTCGTCAAGTAGAGCACATTTGGGAAAGAGCTCGTCGGGAAGGTTTGTTGTAGGCTCGTCGTGGATGTGAGGCTGTCGAGTGAACTATTAAGGAAGGCTCGTCGGAAGGCATTGTAAGACCGTCCGTGTAGATAATGAGGGCTCGTCCAGAGTAGAATTTGTTGGGGAAGGAGCTCGTCGAGTGGGTGTTGTAGAGCTCATCCATGTAATAGGAGCTCATCCAGTAGAACATTGGGAAGAGCTCGTCCCAGTGGCGTTGTAAGAGCTCGTCCATGTAGATAATAGGAGCTCGTCAAGTAGAGCTGTTGGGAAGAGCTCGTCAGGAAGACTGTTGTAAGAGCTCGTCCTTGTAGATAAATAGGAGCTCGTCAAGTAGAGCTGTTGGGAAGAGCTCGTCCAGATTAGCATTTGTTGTAGGCTCGTCCGTGTAAATAATAAGACTCGTCAGTAAATTTGTTTGGAGGAGCTCGTCGAGTGGGAATTTGTTGGGAAGAGCTACGTCGAGGTAGGCGTGTAGGCGCTCGTCCATGTAGATAATAGGGCTCGTCAAGTAAATTTGGGAAGCTTCGTCGGAAGAGCATTTGTAAGAGCTCGTCAGTGTAGATAATAGGAGTAGAGCTATTGGGAAGAGCTCGTCAGGTAGACTGTTGTAAGAGCTCGTCCATGTAAATAATAGGAGCTCGTCAAGTAGAGCTGTTGGGAAGAGCTCGTCAGGTAGAGCTATTGGGAAAAACTCGTCAATTTAAATAGTAGGGGCTCGTCCATCTGAGTTGAGGGATGAGCCTCGTCAATATGAATTGTAAGAAGGAGCCCGTCTGTCTGGAGTGTAGCGAAGGGCTCGTCAATGTAAATAGTAGGAGGGAGCCCGTCTGTTTGAAGTCCAGTGAAGGGCTCGTCAATGTAAGTAGTAGGGGCTCGTCCATCTGAGTTGAGGGATGAGCCCCGTCAATATGAATTGTAAGAAGGAGCCCGTCTGTTTGGAGTCCAGTGAAGGGCTCGTCAATGTAAATAGTAGGGGCTCGTCCATCTGAGTGGAGGGATGAGCCTCGTCAATATGAATTGTATGAAGGAGCCCGTCTGTCTGGAGCGCAGCGAAGGGCTCGTCATTGTGAATAGTAGGGGCTCATCCATCTGAGTTGAGGGAGGAGCCTTGTCAATATGAATTGTAAGAAGGAGCCCGTCTGTTTGGAGTGCAGTGAAGGGCTCGTCAATGTAAATAGTAGGGGCTCGTCCATCTGAGTGGAGGGATGAGCCTCGTCAATATGAATGTTGAAGGGCGTGCATGCGGGTCGCGTGAAGGGCTGCGTCCTTTTGTGAATAGTAGGGCTCGTCCATCGAGGTTGAGGGAGGAGCCTTGTCGATATGAATGGTAAGAAGGGCGATGCACGTGCAGGTCCGGCGAAGGGCTCGTCGCGTGAATAGTAGAGGCCGTCCATGTGAATAGTTGGCGGGAAGAGCTCGTCCAGTAATGAATGGTTGAGGCGGGCTCGTCAAGTGTTGGCGAGCTCGTCAATGTTGATGGGAGGTAGGGCTCGTCGTGTGAGCTGAAGAGGCTCGTCGATGTGAATGGGAGCGGGCTCGTCAGTGAATAGTTAGGCGGGAAGAGGCTCGTCAGTAATGGTTGGAGCTCCGGTGGCGAAGCGTGGCAATGTAACTGGTGATCGAGCTCTGACGTGGCTGTGGGTAGTGAGCTCGTCAAGGTGAAGCCGGCGTGGCTTTCCGGCCCGAGGCGGGTGGCTATGCTGGTAGATTACGACTCTTGAGGGCGGCGTGGCTGTGCATGGCAGGAGCTCGTCAAGGTGGCGGCGTGGCTCGGGCGCTGGGGCGGGTGGCTGTGTAGCTGGTAGTCGACTCTTGAGCGGCGTGGCTGTGCGAGTAGAGGAGCTCGTCAAGGTGACGTGGCTCGGCGGCGGCGGGTGGCTGGCTGGCGAGTGCGACTCTTGAGGCGTGGCTGTGTGATGAGGCTCGTTAAGGTGAAGCGTGGCTCGGCGAGGCGAGTGGCAATGTAACTGGTGGTCGACTCACGAGGGGGCGTGGCTGTGCGAGTAGAGGAGCTCGTCAGGTGGCGATGGCTCGAGGCGGCGGGCCGGGTGGCTATGCTTTGGTGGTCGACTCTTGAGGCGTGGCTGTCGAGTAGGAGGCTCGTCCAAGGTGAGCGGCAGTGGCTCAGACTCTGGCCAGAGTGGCAATGCCAGCTGGTGGTGCGACTCACGAGGCGGCGTGGCTGTGCGGATCGGTGAGCTCGTCAAAGTGACGTGGCTCCAGGCGTGTGCAGTGTGCGAAGAGCCCTTAAGGCGATAAGCTTCTTGTTGTCATCGAGCTTTGATTCTTGGAAAGATGCGCGTGTTTTAATCTTGATTGAAGGAGAAATTTGAAGCGTTTAATTCAGTCTTTGGCTAATATAAATATGTGGCTTCATTCTTTGTGGAGTTATGCTGGATGTCTGCCTCTTCGGTGTGCTTGAAATCTTGGATGAAGCGTCGAGAGTTTGATCGTCTTGTGGGATCCACACGAAGATTACGGTTGATTTTGTTGGACTCTACGTGTGGGAGTTGTGTTGTCCTTCATGAGGAGGAAGTTTGACCTTCCTAAACTGTTAGTGTCTCACAATGGCGTTGCATCTGCACAGTAAGTTATAACTCTTTCTATGGCGTCGGTCGGTGAGAGCGGGCGCCTCCACCTCGTTGTGTTAACGCATTGTTTCTAATGTGCGGGTGGTAAATTTGTCTGCGTTGCTTGGTTGATCCATCCTTAGCGGATTAGGCGTTGCTCCGCTTGTGTTCCTTGTTGATACCATCGATGGCGAGAAATCAGTTATGTTTATCTGAGAAGCTATCGTTCCATGACGGCGCGATGATGCCTTTTCCAGCGGGGCGGGCGGGCGTGGATGGTCGTTAAGGTTGAGCCTTCTTTGGGGCAATAGATGAATCTTTGGATCGTTTGAGTTTGGGAGGCGGAATCTTGCAATGCTAGTCCGGGTCAGTGCGGCTCGTTCTGAAAACAAAGGAAGGGGCCGGCGAGGCCGCCAGGACCGCTCAGATGCCTAAGTCAGATCGTGCGAGGAAGGGAGAAAGAGTGTTCCCTCTGCTTATTTTTTCGCGTGTACCTTTTAGTGCTGGAGCGGCCTTGTATTTGTAATGGGTCTTCATCCAATTCGGACGATGATTAGGGGTTCTTCCCTTTGGAAGATCGGTTTTCTCACGTAGTCATCCATGATTGATCGTTAGTCAATGGAGTTTATTTGGAGTAATCCTCCTTCCTTATTGAGAGATATTCAGCTAACGGTTTTTTTGATGCCTTCCTTTCTTTTTATAATAGGACTTGATGGCGGCGTCTCTTAAGGAATATTCTATCATCCGTTATTCGTAGGAATATAGTTTGGCGGCCTTGTATGAGTCGTGTGCACTGATTCCATGTTTTGGGCCTAGCAATTTTGGGCTTTGGTTTGGGCTTTTATGGAAGGATACGGACATGGCACGACCCACACCGCTCTTTTGGGCTGCGAGTGAAATGCTTGACCCATTTCTATATCCTTATCAGTTATAATATATAAGGTATTTACACTAATTATACAAGATATTTGAACTAAGTACAAGCCTACCAATTTTCAAGGATTTCAATTGATTTTTTTTTTTCACAACACATTTTGATTGATTTTTAGAAACTCAAATCCCTATTATTTCTTTAACCCAAGGATGAAGAACATTCTTTATAAATAATGCTTCATTTTGTTATTTTCTATTCATAATAACTTTTTATTTATAATATTTATAATTTTAATATTATAATTTTATTTTATATTCTTAAATTTTAATAAACCTAATTATTTTTAAAAAGTTTAATATAATACATTATCACTATTACTTTTAATTTATTCCAATTTTTAAATATTAATTTTAAAATTAAATATTAAAATGATTATTAATATTTTTTGTTAAATAGTTAATATTTTTATATTATTTTTTATCTTTATTTGAAAAAATAATTAACCCGTGGATAATATTTTTATTTCTATTTTTAAAAATTTTAGGTTTACAAAAATTTTTTTTTTCAAAAAGAGAATGTTTACAAAAATTTATAATATTAAAGTATAAATAAATGAGATTATAGTATGAAGATAATAAAATATTATGAAAAGAAAATATGATATAAGGAATAATATTAAAAATCATAAAATTTAATTTATTTAAAAATTGAAAATAGAGGATGATTTATAGGAAAAAGGGAAAAAAAAAAAATTGCACATTATAGGCTGGGCCATAGGGGACGTGTGTGGTGGCTAGGGAGAGGGAGTTGGGGTTTTTGAAGAAGGGAGTGTATTTGTGTCTCTTCAAAACATGTCCTTAGGTTGAAATTGGGTGGTTTCGTGAAATCTTTATGAAATAGTGGGGTTCATCTTACCCTAAAACATAATTGACCCAAAGATTTAACCTTCCCTCATTTAATCCGGCAAGGATAAAAAGCTAATAAAAGAAAATATATGATATGAATATGAAGAAATGTATATAATAATTTATTAACTTTAAATTAAATTTTCTTTTCCTTAAATTCTCTAATAATTTAAAAGCTTGATTGTTGGGCTGCTCTGAACAATTCAGCTGCAGCGGTGCCCTCAAACCTGGATTTTTTATTTTTTTATTTTTTATTTTACAAGAGTTGTAATCTTTTAGTGCAATTAAGCAGGTGAAGGCTATTAAAAAGCATATCTAATTGGTCCCACGGACAGGAGATTCTGTCAAATTTTGGATATAAGTTATCACCAATTTGTCACCGCTGTCAACAATCAACCGCCAGATCATTAACTTTTCTTTTTTTTGTTCAAAGATGGGTTTAGTTTTGAAAACATTGAGATACTTAAAAAATCAAATATAATTAAAAATTTAAGTATTTTAAAACTATTTAATATTGATGCAGTAAAGGAAAATATGTGGAATGAATTTGAAAAATATATTATTTAATCTAAATTTATTGTATTTTCTTTTACTTTCTTCCCTATGTCGTATTTTGGATATTTTCCTTGAGATTCTCTAGGAGCCAAACATTGCCTTGGGGTTTAATTACCCAATTTTACAGTGCAATTATGCAGCTAAAGGAGATTAAAAAGCATCTGTTTGGATACCGTGACAGAGTTGAAAAAGGAAAAAAATCACACCAACGAATCATCACAAAGATGCCTACCAAAAGCCAATCATAACTCTCCCACACATTGTTATCTTTTAAGCTGGTATATCCATTACTATTTCTAGTATATATACAATGTACTAGAAGGTAAGGAAATCTGCATCATCAAATCTATCAGGAAAGATGGCTAGGAAGAGGTTAAGCTTCCAGTGGGTTGAGGATAATGCGGCTCAATGAGCCATGTATAAGAAAGAGTGAAGGGTCTTATGAAGAAAGTTCGAGAACTGAGTACATTGTGCAGCGTTGATGCTTGCCTAATCACGTACAGCCCGTACCAACCAGTGCCCGAAGTTCTCCTACTGAGGTTGAACAAGTTGTTGCTTCGTTTCGGAACCTGCCGAATAATGACCAGTGAAGGTTTTGAACCAGAAATTTTTCATCTGGCAGAGGATACTCAAAGCGAGGGTTGAAGCGATGAAACAGTTGATGAAAAACAGAAAGAGAGAGATCGAAAACCTAAGGACGCAGTGCTTGGGTGGTAGGCCGCTGGAGGGTTTAGAGAGTAAAGATGTTCTAGATTTAACATGGGCCATCGACAATCAGTTGGAGGCAGTGAAGAAAAGGATCGAAAACCTAAGCTTGGATGTTACCGTTGACGCTCTGAACAATCAGCCACTTACGGAACAAAACCCAAATGAAAACTTGGGAAATGAATTGGGAGATGACGTCGACTCTGATTTCTGGAGTAATCTTCTGAAGCTTTCTTGATTGTGGTTTCGGGTGGAAATTCAAGCATGCAGGCCAGGATATGAGGGACGGATGGTATCTTTTTTCAATTAATATTTGACTTATCTGTTTGGTTGAAATACTATCTAAGATAATGAGAATAAGGTCCTGCGGTTTTATATATCTTTGTCTATCTTAATTATATGTTGGAGCATATTAGGTTTCATACATATATTACAATTGCTTTTTTCATTTTCATTTTTTATTTTTTCATTTTTTCATTTTTGCACCCATATTCTCTTTTTACAGGAGGAATGGTGCACACATTAATTTCATAAAAATCCCCTAAGGTCACCATAAAGAACTAAAAAATCAGTGGTTTTCTCTATATATCATGACAAGGTTGAGCCATGGTTAATAGTTAAAATGAGATTGTTGGAGGTGTTGTAGAAGCATTGAAAGGATTATTATATACTATCGACTCTCATTCTATATTAAATAGTAATTAGATAATCTACCATTTATAACAATTCAAACTAAACAAAATAGAATCTCTCATTATGAATAAACTATATTTAAAATTTGAAAACTTAAAATATTCTCAAATACCGGAAAATAGAAACTAAATATAGCAAATAAAATGAAATATTCTTCCACATGATTTTAGAAACTAATTAAGATAAATCAATAGTTTCTAAATAAAATGTGATTAAACATATCAGTCTTTTAAAATGTTTAAATTTGAGTGGCTTGGTACAAATATTTGTAACTTTCTCTTCATATTTTGAAAATTTTAATTGCGCTAGATTCTTCCTTTAGAATGAAATATATAATAAAATTATATATTGTGTTGATGTGTTTGATTCAGTCATAGAAAAACTGTATTTTTTGATAATGCAATTGTCAATCTGTTGTCAACATAAATCTCTATTAGTTTTCTTTGTTGCAAGTTGAGCTCATGTAATAGATATTTTAGCCACATTCATTACAAACACATGATGTTGCAAAAAATAAATAAATAAATAAATAAATAATTTCTGCTTCATTGTTTGAGAGAGTCACATTACGTTGCTTCTTTGAGGTCCGAGTGAATGTGATATCATCCATTAAAAAAACACACACGAAGCTAGTAATCTTGTAGCCCTTTGCTACCAATCTTGATATGTATATCTCCACTTCTCCTATAGTATTTAGAGGTCCCAAGTGAAAGTGATATCATCCATTAAAAAAACACACACGAAGCTAGTAATCTTGTAGCACTTTGCTACCAATCTTCATCCGTATCTTTCCACTTCTCCTATAGCATTTTTCTTTGCCTTGTATATGCATTTTACTCCAATTGCCTTTTCCGCTTTTGCCTTGTTGTTCTCATTTTTTTTATTATTCTTTATTAATTTTGTTTCTATATCCATAAAAACATCCCATCTTTTTTAATTGCTTTGTCACGTCCCGGAACCCGCTCCCAAGTATGAAAGTTATTTTATATTAAACATCATTTTCTTATAATTGAATGATTTTCAAATATCAATTTCCTATATAGGGGTAGTAAAAAAAATAAAAAATTATACAATCCTCAAATTTCAATTGTAATCTAATACATCAACTAAATATGTCATTATCTAAAACTTTGAACTAAAATAATCCAAATATATACGACATAAAAAACTAAAAATAAACATCCAAATAAATAAATAGGATTAAAGCCCCCAAACTCCTAATAACGTGAAACTCTCATCCAAACCATCACTCCTAGCCCGAATCGAAGATACTTGAAAATTTGTCAACTGATGGAATGAGCTCAAAGGCCAATAAAAAATTATAATATAGTTTTATGGATAAAATACTTTTAACTATTATTTGAAAACGGAGATAACATTTAATCAATGTTACAAAAACTTTTGGAATATAATAAAACATAAATTCAAACTTTCTATCAAAGTTTCATATTCATATCAAAATCATTATGTATCCAAATCAAAATAAAAACTACTCAAGATATTTGTTCTCTGGTTTTCTTCTAACAAATAGTCCCGAATTTGGTATGACATAAACAAACGATTAACTATTATAACCCGTTGACCAAGGTCATAATGTCAATTATTATAACCCATTGACAAGGATCATAGTGTCAACTGCTTGACACCCGTTGACAAGGACCACAGTAAATTATTATAACCCATTGACGGGGTCTATAGTACTAACTATTATCAAGTTGATGAGGACCATAATGTCGATTATTATAACCCATTGACAAGTGTCAAAACTACTCAAAGATATTTTTGCCGAATTTTGTATAACAAATAGTCTCGAATTTGGTATGACATAAACAAACGGTCAACTATTATAACCCATTGATTAGGGTCAGTGTCAATTATTATAATTCATTAACAAGGGTCATAGTGTCGACTACTTGACACCCGTTATTGAGGTCATAGTCAATTATTATAATCCATTGATGAGGTCCATAGTGTCAACTGCTATAAAACCCGAGAAAAATTTAATTTTTCTAAAATATGGAAAAAATAGTAAAATTACCAAAATGGTTTAGGGAAGCCTGAAAATTTTCTAGATCTTAGATGACGAAACGGACTTCACCGTTGGATTTGTCTCACGAAATATAGTTACCTATAAAATTTTGATTTGAATTCTAGACGGTCGATTTTCTGATTTCGAGTGGACGTCTAGTGGCTCTGATAGCAAGATTTTTTGAGAATCTGGGAGTTGAGAAACAACTCAAGTTAAGTTCATTTTAAAATAAATTGAACTTGAACGAGACAAAAATAAATTGTTCGAGTGAAACTAATCGAGACGAATTCGTGGACCTGTGGCTGACATGGGCCACATGTCTAACTTGAGTAAGTTAGAACAAAAGAGGGGAAAAATGAGGATGAGGGAAAAGAAAGCCCATTTTTGTACACGAGAGAGTGATAGAGGAGAAGAGAGAGTAGAGAGAGAAGCTCAAACTTCTCTATATGAACTATGGAGCTTGGTTGCTCGGTTTTCGTTAGGCCAAGAACTAAAGTCCATCTACGCGATGAAAGCTATGCTTGGGTTCCGGAAACAAAGGATTTCGCCGAAGATTCACACTAAGAGTTTGGGAGATTGAGTTTTGAGTGTCCGGGACTTCCGAAAGCTTTGTCTTTGCTCCAAGAGGTAGGGATTTTTCCTACTTTAATTTATTTTCCATTCTAGGGGCTGTTTGGCTGTTTTTTTCCCTAAGGGGCTGTTTGGCAAAATAATGGATTATGGGAATAGTGCCCTGTTTTGACCTTATATGATGTCCAGTTTTTGGACCTGATTTTCAGTTAGAAAAAAAAGAGAATTTGGACTAGTGGCCTTCATGACAATTGTAGCTGAAGTTGTGAACTTGAGGGTAGGCATTTGAATTACCCAAATTGAACCTCTATAGCTCAAGTTATGGTCCATTTAATTTCAGGAATTGTAACGGCTTAGGCTGTTAACTGTTTGTGTCCAGGTTTTTGGACTAATTTGTGGATGGAAAAAAGAGGTAATTTGGACTAGAGTCATTCATGACAATTGTAGCTGAAGTTTTGAACTTGAGGTTAGGCTTTTTAATTACCCAAATTGGATCCTTATAGCTCATGTTATGGTCCATTTAATTTCCAGAATTGTCACAACTTAGGCTGTTATAAGACTGATTTTTAGTTGGAGAAAAGAGGTAATTTGGACTAGTGTCCTTCACGACGATTGTAGCTGAAGTTGTGAAATTGAGGTTAGGCTTTTGAATTACCCAAATGGGATCCCTATAGATCAAGTTATGGTCCATTTAATTTCCGGAATTGTCATAGCTTTGGCTGTTAACTGTCTGTGTCTAGGTTTTGAGACTGATTGTGATTGGGAAAAAAGGTAATTTGGACTAGTGTCCTTTATGACAATTGTAGCTGAAGTTGTGAAATTAAGTTTAGGCTTTTGAATTACCAATATTGGACCTCTATAGCTCAAGTTACGGTCAATTTAATTTATTGAATTGTCATAACTTAGGTTGTTAACTGTTTGTGTCCAGGTTTTTGGATTGCTTTTCGTTTGGGAAGAAGAGGTAATTTGGACTAGTGGTCGTCCCTACAATTGTAGATAAAGTTATGTACTTGAGGTTAGCAATTTGAATTACCCAAGTTGGACCCCTATAGCTCAAGTTATGGTCCATTTAATTTTTGGAATTGTCACAGTTTAGGCTGTTAACTGTTTGTGTCTAGGTTTTGGGACTGATTTGTAGTTGGGAACAAGAGGTAATTTGGACTAGTGGCCTTCATGGCAATTGTAGCTGCAGTTGTGAACTTGAGGTTAGGCTTTTGAATCACCCAAATTGGACCTCTAGAACCCAAGTTATGATCCATTGTCCGGGACTAACACAGGCTACCCTGTTTTGGCCGAACCTATTGTCTTGATTTTTGGGATTGATTTTCGATTGGGAAAAAGTGAGAATTTTGACTAGTATCTTTCAATGAAATTGTAGCTCTATCTGAGAAATTGATGTTAGGGTTTTGAATCACCTAAATCAGACCTCTATAACTCAAGTTATGGTTCGTTTTCGAAATGCTACAGGTTAGGCTGTTTAATGGTTTGTGTCCAGATTTTTGGACTGTTAGGGGGCTAGTTTTCTGAACTGAGTTAAGAACTATCCTGTGGTTTGTTATGGCTTGTTGTACGGAATGTTTTATGGGCATCTCTATGCCACAATTGTTCTAGAGGATGAGATTGTCATTACTTTAGTTTGAATGACATGCTTGATAGTAATTGACTGGATGTCAATATGTGTGTCCTAATGTATTGACATGTGGAGAGTATGTATGTGTGTATGAGTATGTTGACATGATTTGTGTGATTTAATTGGAAATTGTATGTTGATTGATATAATTGTCAAATGATGCATAGATTATGTCACATGAATGAATTGTCATATAGCATCCATATATTTATGCGTGACATAGCCTGAAGCATGAAATGACATAATTACCATTTCATATGGGGACATCACATGAAATGGAGTGGTAATGCATAGTTGTTGTCGTTCATCATTCTTGAGATTTAATGGTAGTGGACACGGTACCTTGGACGACGTCCAATAGAGTTCCACGGTTTGAATGGTTGTAATTAACCTTTGCGTTTAGCGTTGATTGTGGGCTCGGAGAAAATGAATGGGACAACGTCCAAATTGAGTCGCACGGTTCGAAAATGGAAAATGAAATTATTTGTTAGATGAAAGATGCGTTATCTTTTTGGTTACACATATGGATCCATCGGTGAAAGCCCGTAAAAGTGTGGAAAGGTTTGTGAAAGCCTGCGGTGGGACCTCGAAAAATTCGCCACCCATAAAAGACACATGGATTTTTGAAAACAAATGATCATTGAGTTGAACATCCAAAAAACTTTTGGTTTGAAAACAAATGAAATTTGTTTTGTAAAATGATCATTGGATGTAATCCAAGAATGATGGATTTTATCACGCATGGGTTTCGGCATTGTGTGATAGGAGTTGGTTGGGACTCGGGTTAGACTCAGTCATGGGACATGATGAGTTACATCTCATTCATGGCATGTAGAATTCCATTATAGGTTTGCATAATCTTGATTGGAATGTATTTTTGGTGACATGACCATTGCATGTGCACTTAGGTGAGGAGTAACCTCGAGTTTACTCTACTGAGCATTGCTCACCCCGTCCTGAGACCCCCTTTCAGGTACAAGGAGTGTGAAGGGAGATGACGCTCACTCGATGCCGCCATTGTGAAGAAAGTCGGGTTGTGGCTTTGGTTCTTATTTTTGTAAAATATATTAGAACAAACTGTTTTGATATATGTTTTTGTGTAAAGAGTATTGTAATTTAACTCTTAAGGACTATGATATTATAACCTTGTGCATTATGTTTAAGTATGGATAAATGGACTGATAATTCATTTTACTAGTAGATGGACAGGAGAGGTCATGATATGATTTTATTGGAAGGCCATGCTATTATCTGTTATACAAGTTGTATTTTTGGGTAGAGCTCCCTATACAAAGGAAGCTCTGTCCGATTTTTGTTAAATTATGGGTCCCGATAAAGGGGACCCAATAGTGTGGTATCGGGTTACTCGATATCTATAAGTTTTCCATGGGTTGACAGTTAGTCAACGAACCCCCGGGTTTTGGGGTATCACAATTGCTGTAACCCGTTGACGAGGATCATAGTGTCAACTATTATAACCCATTGACGAAGGCAATAAACTAGAGTAAAATTTTTTTTTTCTTTCCACTTCAAACTTATAAAACAATTTCAACATATTTCCAAAATTTGTATTTTTTTTTCATAAAAAAAAATAATGTGTAAGCTTTTCATGTAAAATAAATACTTGATCCATAGATAGTTAAATAAAAAAATAAATAACAAAATTTTCATAATTCATAATGATATATAAAAAAATCAAAACTTTTCGCAATTCAAATAATATACAAAATAAATAACTTCTTTTGAACAGTCTTATACATATATAAAATTATTATTTTTAAAAGCTGTATTAAAATCTTACATAAATACATAAAAATAATATTTTATTTTTAAAAGTTGTATTAGAATTCCTTTCCTTAGAAGAGCGCTTAACACTTGGGATCCTTAAAGAGACTTAGGTCCAAGGATTTATTCTTCACCTAACATAATAGAAGTAAAATAATAACAATTAATTCTACCATACATATTAATTACTTTCATACTTATACCCTTTCAATTTATGCAGTCGCAATGATGATTATTGATTTTTCATATATCCTATTCTTACTATTACTTCTCCTGTCCTTATACCCTAACAATGTATGCAACCTATAACAATTGTTATTCCTGATTCTATTTCCATCAATTAACTTGTATTTCATTCCCTAACAATCAAAATTAAATATTTTTAGGGAAAACAATTATCACCCAACCCTATAATTTATACCTAACAATCAAATTAACTTAATTAAAACAAGTGTTACTCGTATATTTTGTATTTTATTATATATTTTCTAAGTACCCACTATGTCTTAATAACAACCTCCATGTATAAATACTAAATCCTTTTAAAGCCTAAATAAACAAATTATGACCAAAATTGAGATCTTTCGAACAACAAATTTTTTTTTGAAGCTTATTCATGAATAAAAATATTAATACAAAGTTTGTAATCTTACCTGAAAATAAGGTTTTGAATTTTGAATTCCTAAATCTTCCATCTTGAACCTTCAAACCTTCATATCTTTGTTTTCTCTCATCTCCCAAGCTTTCGCATAAAAAGTTTCTCTAACTAAAAAGGTGAGAACATTCTAATTTATACACAGGGTTTTGGTTTTTGAATACAAAAATACTTTCTATCCTAAATAAAATAATTTAATTTATTAATTATTATCATTATTTTTAAAAGTACACTTTTACTATTAAATAGTATTTGGGGTGTCACATGCTTCTTCAAAACCTATCGGTTCACAGTTTACATAAGAGAAAAGAGGGTTGAGTTATTTTGACTCACTCCGTTTCCAAACATGGTGTGTGACGCTGGAATCGCCATTAAGTGTAGCTAAAACTCATTCTACTTGGAAGGAAGAGAAGCTAGAGGTTTTGGATCCATAGAAAATTAGATGATTGCACTCCAACGAGAGGGATATTAATCTGATTAAATAGATAACATGGAGATCTTTTTCCCTGCTCTTTCTTTAATTGGTTTGAATGATCAATGAATTTCAATCCATGTCAATTCATTGAGATGTTTGTAGTTAGATTCTATGAAATTGGTTGGTTTTAAATAATGTGCCATTGAAAATGAAGTAGAGATGAGTGGATAAACAGGTTCATATATGATCTTAGGATTATGTTGATTGACTATATTTGAATTAAGTTTACACTAAACCTATTGATAGATCTAACATCATTAAGGAAGGGAATGAGGATGTTCGATCATATGCTACGAAGGTATGTCCTAAGCCCTAATTTACATACAAACTAATTTCCAGGGTCTTAAAATTTCAAGTATTCTTCATATTTGTGTTCCATTTTCATTCTTTTCTTGAGAATCATTGATTAAATCCCCATCCTCCAACTTACTTGATTAATTGTAATTCACTAACCGAAATTCACCACATTTCCATTTTTACTAATCTTATATCTTAATCTCAACTAAGTGGAAAGTCCATCTCACTGAACGACCCTAAAACAACTTATATTATGGTAGCTCTTTTTACATTATACTTTTGATTGAACATTAGCTACCTAGTAAAGTGAATTAGGCATATAATCTTGTTTTGATGAAATATCACAATCAGATGGCAAAGTAGTTATGTCAAATGCTAAGATTGTCCTTCGAACAAGTAATGAAAGCTCTATATCTAGTAGGGAATGATTAATTCTGGTAGTTGAGAACTTATAGGGACCACGATGAAGAGAGCCTTCGAGAAGAATCCACTTGGTAGTTTTTCCCTTAACCAAAAAATAATAATAAAATATAATCATGGTGAAATCCAATACATGAATTGTTATAAGACAGAATGTAGAGATATTGATAAGGTTTGTTATAAGAGCAAGGACATGCAATAATTTCCTAAGTTGGAAGGTTACTTGCGGAGTTTGGAAAAGTGAAGAACCAACATGAGATATAATTAGTTGCTTACCATCTCCTATTGCAGCCATATTTTCCTTGATAACAGATTTAATGTGCAAGGTTAATTATTAGCGCTTTGAGAAAGGTGATAAATAGTCCAGCTATCCATGAACTAAATCAACACAAAATTACTCCAAAACACACCAATTATTATTTTTTGTTTGCTTTGGACAGCCAAGTGCAAGATTGGTGTTTCAAGGGTAATTACTACTAAAAAATCCTAAAATTTCTCCAAAACTCCTTTAAATGATGATTTTTTAGGTAGTGATCATTAAACTTCGGAAAAAATAAGGAATGAAGCTAAACTATCTACCAGGCACATTTAAGGGGTTTCATTAATTGAGCTCTAGTTGATTGGTTGACAACTCATTATAGTAATTGATAGGGTTTGAAAAATAGGCGCGCAGGCCCACTCGCTAGGCCCAAGAGAGAGACATCAACTCAAGGTGAAGGCCCGATCCGGCTTGGACATACCCCATTTAGTACTCGGACTACTTCTGATGGCGGGTTGAAGGCAATTAAGCAGAGATCGATTTTGGATAACCCAGCAGCCCATGATCTACGAACCAAGCCAAGATAGGCTCAGAGCGATTATGGGAAGACTCCTATAGGTACAGAAAATAGAACGATCCCCAATCATACTATTCATCAACCAAATCCCATTAAAAGGAAATAAAGAATAATAGATCATGAGTTGGACATCCCCGATAAGGAAGGAAGATTATCCCAATATTATTCTTTCTATATCCACAGTAAATCAATATGGACTATAATAAGAAATATCCCGTCAATGGGAAGGACCAATTACCATCATTTGGTTGAACATCTACTATGTCTGTGAAGCCACCCATGGTGGAAGGAATGCAGCCAATATCATACGCGTTCTTACACACATTCTTAGACACATACTCATATACAACACATTACCTTCTAAAGCGGTCTCTTTTCTCGAGAAAGAAATTGGCTTAGGCATCGGGCCCGGCCACGGGCCGCGGCCCTCGCCGACCCACTTCTTCCTGTTTTTGCGGAGGTGCCGTCACAGAGCCTGCGGATCAACGGTCTGTGATCCTACCTCGGCCCGGACAATTCAAGAGGTTTGCATCGGCCCACAAACAATGCGGAGTCCCGGCCAGTGACCCTACCGCGCTCCAGCCCGGTTCGAGTTGAAAAAAAAGCATCATCGATTAGGCGCCGTCTGTAGAGCGGTAGTTCCTTTACAAATATAGCGATTTCTCGATTGCGTGGTATCGACTCGGAACCTGGCGGGGAGCAACGTAATCCACCAAGGATGCGGGGATCCACGGGCGATGCTCGCGGTGAGCCTCCTGGGGCTGTGGAAACGTCGCGAGTCATACGAATGATGTGGAAGCACTCGCCTCGTCGACAGCCTTTGATAGAAGGTTAGAGCCGACACGGACAAATCGGCATCCACGGGAGACCTGACGGACCGGGGAAGGTCGCCATTTCCCCCCCACGAAGGGCGACACGGTCACGGCATTCCCTATGGACCACAATTAGCCCCCGAGGAGGAAGAAAACGAAGAAGGTCTTGAGTGGCGCGTCGGGAACGGCATCCATCATCCCCCACATGGGAAGGTAAGAGCAATCATGGGATAGGCCAGGAGTCTTCAAAGCAGGAGTCAGCCGCGCGAAGGAGGTGGTTAAGGGGCGCGCCCCGGACACTATGGATACCTTGGTACAACAAACTGAATCACCCTTCATAGTCGAAGTGTTACGCTGTCCGCTTCCAACAAAATTCAGAATGCCACAAGTGGAAACTTTTGATGGGGCCAAAGATCCTGTCGACCATCTCAATACTTACAAGAATCAAATGAGTCATGTGGGTATCAAGACTGCGCAGGCTTTCGCCACTACACTAAAAGGCCCAAATTTCTTAGCTATTTAATAGAATCCCCTTCATCGATCTCTTCATCTGCAGAACTATCCACGCTTCGCCTCCCACTTCATCAGAGCTGTGATAATGTAGTTTGAGTTTTCTGCCATCTATCGACCGCTGCCAGGGCTCTGTGAAAGCCCTCAAGTCATACGGCAAATATCCAAACGCCAGTCCTGAAGATAGACGCACTGATGAAAATTCGCCATCACAAAGATTCATTGTGGTTGTATACCGGGTTGACCGATATGCTTCCATCTCGAAACCCCAAGCAAGTATGGCGAGGTAATTCGCCAAAGCCAGATAAATGGAGAGAACGGTAAGGGAAGCCCTCATATCTACAAGAGGGAGAGCTCTTCCACCCGTAAAGAGAGAAGCACATGTGGCAAAACGCAGGAGGAAGCCTGCAAAAGACAAGACTGACTCAGAAATCCTAAGAAAAGATCGAACGATCCCCAAAGTAGGAACTAATCGTCTGCCTCACCACAATCGAAAGACGACCTACGCATTGGGGCCTCGGGGCCAAGCCTACCCCCAAAAACACAGCCTCGGGGCAGGTTTCCGTGTCCCGTATGAAGTACGAACGAAAGGCCTCAGATGGCCACCTGATGAATCATCTGCATAAGGGACGTGCACTGCCATTATAGTTCCATAGGGATTATGGGCATCACACTTTGCTTGAATTATATACTAACCGAAAAGAGAAACAATTACTTAATACAACGCGGATACCTCCATGCTGATATCTCTGTGAAAAACCAAGCCTGGGATCAACAACAATTCGCCAAACACGACTCAAGACTAACAACCCCTTGAGAAATCCACTGATTCCTGGGAGACTCAGGAGGAGAATCTAGTTCACTTCGAAGGCCCACCGCGTAGCATCAGATCAGCCGTGCCACACGCTCATTCTGGCTTGAACGCCACCACAGCCACAGAGCTCAGCGCTTGCTCACTTTGACGAGCCTATCTACTCACAAAGCACACCGGCCAAGAGCTGATCACCAGTTATGATCGCCACCCGGGCCAGAACGCCACCAAGGCCACAACGCAGGAGTCAGCTGCTCCATCACAGCTCATCTGTACTTTAACGTGCCACGCCGTCAGATGAAGACCAAATAAAGCCACACAGCCATTCGGCCGAACGCCACGGCACACACAAAAGCACTGTGAGCCCGCCACTTTGATCGAGCCGCTCATCACTCGCATGTTACCGCTCGTAGAGCCGACCGCCGCCATGACCACCCGGCCACGCCACCCCGCCATGATCGCCGCCAACGCCATAATCGCCACTCGCCATATCACCGCTACATCGCCACTGGTTACGACGCCACTCTACTTCATCGCCACTGTCACTACCGAGCCTAGCAAAACACTTTGACGAGTCTGCCTACTCCGCACGTCACGGTCATGAGCCATCCGGGCCTGCACAACCCAGCCAACTGAGCCTGAAGACCACACCACAGCTCCCAGATCGCCCCACCTTTCTACTGGCCCCACTCAACTATCTTCACTCCGACCAGCCTCTTCCCACGCCCACCTCGACGAGCTTCACTAACCATTCACTGACAGCCTTCCCACTTCGGCTCACGGACGAGCCCCACTAACCGCTCACCGACGAGCTCTTCCATCGGGGTTCACCCCGGCCCAGCCCCACTCAACTATTCACTCATCAGCTCTCTCCCATCACCACCTGACAGCTCTACCCAACTCTTCACTCCGATGAGCCTCGGGTCACATTTGGATGAGCTCTCTACTCAACCTGCTCCACCTGACTGAGCCTTCCACGCCCACTCGACGAAAATACTCAAACGCTCACTCGACAGCCTTCCCTCGCTTCATTGTTGACGAGCTCCCGCGCCCATTCACATCGACGGCTTCACCACCTACTCAGCATTGGACGACCTCACCACAAACAGACGTATAACTAGAAAGAAACCAAGCCACCCGGTTAAAAATAGCAAACGAGGCTTCAATGATTCACTTGACCCAGCCGATTGCTCGACCTCAATTGAAAGCAGTATAAATCATGAGAAAGTAAAATATCCCGTTGAGAACTAGAAATCTTTAAAAAATGGTTATATTTATTAAAAAGTTGAGGGCTAAGATAGGTCTCGTGCCCCGTGCCCGGGCAAAAGAAAACGGATATATATATAGAGAGAGAGTATATATATATATATATATATATATATATATACATATATATATATATATATATGTCATATATCATAAACAAAGATGAGCACAGAGTTCAAAGGCCAAGCAGAGGAACTGACATTAAAATGTGAATGGGCCTCCCACAGGAGTACCAGGATCTTTGAGAATAGTCTCTGAGAAAGAGATTCCTCCGCCTGTCACAATATACAGAGGTTCAAAGCCACAGGAGGAACGGACGACTGTAGATGGGAACACAACTCAAAGAGAGGCCAGATCTTGAGAATAGTTCGTAGAAAGAGATTCTCTCGCCTCTGCCGCCGAGATCGAAGTTTAAGTCCAGAGATCCGGCACAGAACTTTCTATTGAAAAGCGAGCCACCTAGAGGCCCACTTCAGCAATTAGTTTATCCTCGCGCATCAGAATAACTCATCTCTCCGAAACAACCAAACTAACCCGCCGACAGATTCGCACGCGGAATCATACACTCCTCATCGCCGGTTCACGCAAGTTTATGGCTTCGAGGACTCACACTGAGGCTTCAGCAAAAGATTCTGACCCCGGTTTCGCAACGGGCCGCTTCGGAAGTTGTGTTTCTTAATGTCAGACACTACGAAGCCGCTGTAGCTCTAGTTGGCGATCCCGCAGCCATCGATGGGATGATTCCTCTCAACCATTTAAGCTCACTGCAGACTTCACTCTCTCGTGTCTCACCAAATTATTTTTCGTGACTCGAGCCATCCCGAATCCTCCAGTTTCGCCGTCGCCAACGTGCCACGCACCATATTTCGACGCTACCGAGCGCCAGCTCGGACGTTATATGTTTGGGGATCGATTAGTCACCACTTCTTCATTCATATCCCGCGCCAGCTCAGCCGGTCACTGTATCGCAGAGCTGAAACGCCGCTTAACCCGTGCAATTCTCACGCGTTTTCATTTGGTCGGCCGCCGTGCCTTCAAACGAAAGCACACCGTGACGCATAAAGTTAACGCCAACACTAATCGCACGGGAGTAAGCACCATTGGAAATCCATCATGCAACCCCCTCGGGCGATGTCATTCTCGCCAATGCAATTTCGACTTCCCAAGGTCAGAATCCTGAGATGATAGATCGCACCGCGAGCCTGATTAGGGAGAGAGCAAAGAGTCCCGCGGTTGCCACTGGTTTCTGCTTCTTTCTTCAGCTCCACCGCCTGAGGAGGTAGCTCTGGCATCCACATGACTGTGATTGTTGATAGGGTGTTAGCCGCTAATCCACACACCACCCGCAAGAGACTTTGCCTCGGCGATGCTCAGCGGAGGCGAAGCGGCCTAAAACGCCACGGAGCCCCGGCCAAGCACAGCGCCACTCTAGTTCTCGGGCAGGAGAAGTTGAAGACGCCCCCAACTTCAGCCTTTAGTCTGAACCAGCTATTCTTCTCAAATGGGAGTATTGATTTTTCCTTCGCATCTTCGTATTCAGATATCGCTCAAATGAGCCAAAACTTCCCGTAGAGGAACAGAGTTCACTCAGAAGACTCTGTAGGAAGGAGCGGCGGCCTCGGCAGAGGAACGTGCACTCAAATTAGATGGGCCAGAATGTCCATCATCAACTCCGTAAGGATGCTGTGATCGCCAACGCCAGAGTTATGATGATGGCTCTCTGCTAAGGTCAAGACGAGCACCGGGAAACATGGAAGATAATATAAAATTCAAACATTCAATCACCTTAGACAAGTTGCGTCGAAAAATAAAGGTAAATACTCACATGATTACTGGAGTCACTAAGCCAGTTTCGAATACCTGCAGTGTCGCCCCCAGCCATGATTGTATTCTAGCTACAGAACTCACTGACAAAGAAAATAGCTGCCCCTTCAATGACCTATAAGAAGGAAGATCAGAGGATCACCAGAGAGTCTAATGCCCTGAAAATAGCGAAGCTCCTGTGGTCCCTTGACCGAAAAGATAGAGGAGCAGAGCCACACTAGATCAACCCCAGTTCCTGCAATGACAGGGCTCCACTGAAAACAACCGCTGGGAGCGGAATAAAGACAAACGCTGAATGTCAAACCTTTGAAAGGGATGTAGGAAAACGAAGACCATTGTCAAGCTTAATTTCAAGAAACATACCATCCTGCACTGAGGCTACATAAAATGCAGACTTGTAGATTCATATACTAGACACCTGTGGGAGGCTCGATATCGCCAAGATAAAGGTAGCTCCCATACGAAGGACCACCATAGTCCGCGCCACATGCGATGTCAGAACTGGCAGATTTGATAATCCACCTGTGATATTTAATTAGGTTTATTTTCCCTTGCATCTTGGTTCAAGAAGGAGAGCGCCTGTGCAAGCTGAGCTCAGATCATGGGTCGATCCGGTTTGGGAGCATCCCTAAACCCCATTCAAGAACCCAACACTGAAGAGCCATCTAAGGCGCAAAGTGAAGAACCACTTAATCATAATCAAAGCAAAACAAGAAAAACGAAACCCAATCAATTTAACCTACGCCTTTGCAAATAATGGAAGAAAAACCAAAGTTAGAGACGCAATGATCTCAAGAATAAGATGGAAGAAGCTATCCAAGGAAGAATGCCAGAAAAAGACTCTACACAAAAAAGGCCGATTGTTAAAAGTCTATTTTAGTCCATTTTTTTTGATATAGGCTTATCTAAACAAGACTTATTTTATAAGAATTATGGAATAACTAACCAAACCGTTAAATGGCGTGGAATTCAAGAAAAAAAGAAGAATATTTATATAAAAGGTTAGAAAGGATGATCTGCACGAGATAATTGGTCAATGTCGCAGCAGTAAAAGGCACGCATAAAGAACCCGATGTCGTAAGCTTTGGCAAAGAATCAAAATGTGATATCCAAAAGGCAAAGAAGAAAACCCAAATAAACTAAGCTTACTTGAAGAATTACAAATGAGTTGTGCAAACTCCTGTGTACAACTGAAATGAAGAAGAAGGAAGACTCGTCACAAGATATCCGACGCTTGGCCGTGATATCGATAATGAATTATATGGCCGCGCGACATCAGTAAAAGAGTACGGTCACGCATAAAGATCAACTAAAGAGAGTGCAATGCGACATCGTAGTGCAATAGAACGCGTTAAATCGTCGCGCCAGTGAATCATCAGATAAGCAAACTCAGGATCGGATCGTGGTTGCGGAATGATGTCGCTACCGATGGAGGTCACGTTATAATCGCTTGAGTTGGGCGATGCCGCAGGCATGAAGCCGGTAACCTGCTGTTGTTGCACGAGGACTAAGTCGCAACATCGTGAGCTTACCGCTGAAACCGCAAGGGCATGAATCGAGCGTCGCCACGGGCGGATTATGTCGCGACAAATGTGAACCATCGGTGCGAAGACCGCATCCATCTGATGTCGCGACAAGAGATTGCTGTCGCCGGCACCAAGATAATCGCAGTTTGTAAGTTCCTTGCCGATGTCGGCAAGAGGACCAGTCACAATCGAAGTAACTGGTAAGAAGCCTCCCAAAACAGCAAGTGATAACAGAGATTGAGGTCAGCGACATCATGAATAAATGTTTGAAGGCTACATATAGCAGCCGATGTCGCGACGTGAGACCCAGGTCACATATCGTAAGACATTAGTTGTGCCGCAGCACTCGTCGATGTCGCTGAATGCGAGATCGATGTCGCGGATGCGGATGATGTCACGACAAGGATTCGGTAACGCGACTCTGAAATGCAATCCCCTTGGGCCAAATTAATTTGGAAATCCACAACCGACGCATTGGGATTAGGGGCCCAACCGAGAAACTCCTATAAATATGCAAACTACCCGTAAGAGAGAACGCAAATTTCGCTGACATGCATTTATGGGTCCGGGGTAGCCGAAAGTTTTTCATTTCTTTATTTTTCTTTAGTTTTCTTTTCTTTTCTTTCTTTTCGAATGTTGATAGTTAGAGATTAGATTAGATTTATCGCTTATTTTTCTGGGCGATTTTCCGATCCGGTGCTGTCATTTTGAGTGTATTGAATGCACTCCTATTCTTTCAAATTACTACCTGAATGTCAAGTTTAGATAAATTTCTCGAATTCAACTCTTCGCTCGAATTGCGCTATTCTTATGACTCAGGAACGCCAGAGCGTGTAATTTAGTAATTGAGGAATCCAAATTAAGAATGCTATAGTCGAAATTATCTTTCCCTGTAGTCGTTTCCCCAAGAAAGCCTTGAATTTCACTACGAATTTACTTAAGTGTCGGGTTTATCGTTTTTTGATCCGAATATCGGCCTTATACCAAGAGTAAGAATGGTCTCATTGCTCGATTTCAAGGGAGGCCCTCCTGAGTGACAATGCAGAAGGCATTCCCTGAGTTATGAACAATTCCTTGAAGGTATATTAACCCCGCTTATCTCGAGATCTAATGAGCTTTGGTGTTTACTGATAAATCTCTCTTCACTTGAAATCAAGAAAGAGTTGAATGAGTTATCAATTTAAATGGGAGAGAGCTCCAATTTCAATTCAAATAGTGAGGCCAATCCCGTGTTAGCCGAGATCTAATCAAGGAGAGGGTGATCTTTACCAATTTTGAGGAAGAGCATCCTAGTTGTATATCCTTGCTTCGACCGATAACTCGGGAGTTAAGGTTTACAAATTCATAAAATGGGTATGAAGTATTGCAAAAGAAAAATACCCAGACAAGGGAAACCCTTTTAAAAGCAAAGTATTTAATTTCCCCGTCTTCGAGAGAATCAGAAAATTAGATAATGAAATGTGGAGTATGAGAGATCCAACCAGGCTATTAAACACCTCGACAGATTTTTAAAAAACCTCGAAATATTCAAGAAGTTTTATCAAGATTAACTGCTAGAATTGGTACTTCACTATAGTAGCATACTTGATGTGTCCTGAAAGATAATTCTTCAAAGGTCCATTTATTTCTTAACTATTCTTCATTCTTTATTCTTTATATTCCAAATATTTTGATTGTCTATTTATTTTACTCATGCTAGTATAATTTCTAGCTCCTGCCGGATCCCACTATCATTTTACGTGTCCAAATAGTATGGAGCTTGAGTAGTCGTGGTAGTTGATTTAAAAATTCTTGAGATCTCTCAGGATCGATATCCGACTTATATCCATTTTATTACTGTCGAATTGCACTTGCAAGATATCAGCCAAAACTAAATTTGAAAATGATTAACTCTAGGAGACTCTGGTCTCAACAAGTTTTACGTGTGTAGTTTCCGATTAGATAATAGTCCTTTGGTAATTGCTCCACACAAAATTTGTATATGTGTTTTGGTCTGAGGTCCATCAAGTTTTATGGCGCCGTTGCCGGGGATTAGATAATAGTCCTTATTTAATAACGTCATAAATTTGTACATGTGTTTTGGTCCTATCAAGTTTTATGGCGCCGTTGCCGGGGATTAGATAATAGTTCTTTGGTAATAACGTCATAAATTTGTACATGTGTTTTGGTCCTATCAAGTTTTATGGCGCCGTTGCCGGGGATCGAAAGAATTTGATAGATCAATATTCAGATGAAAGAAGGAAATACTAATTTGGACATTTAAAGAAAAAGAACAAAAATATTTTTCAAGCAAAGGGGTTCATTTCGACCACTAACCTACAACAAACCATATTGAAGGTTTGTCGCTTTGACTAATCCTATTAATGGGAGTGTGTTTTGCTTTAAAAACTTTGATGACAGGGAAGCAGAAAAACCGATCCGATTCCAAATTTCGATTCCGAACAATTAGAGAAACACTTCGCAGCTCCGAAAGACAAGGAAAGCAGAAAAACACAACTATGGCAAGATGAAAGACAGGATCAAACTGAGGGACACAGGAAAGCAGTCTGAAGACCTCCAATCACTGATACCATGGAGGAATTTTGAAGCCGATCATTCAGATGAATATCAAAGAATCGACAAATCAAATTTATCAATGGCAAATAACTTTGAACTAAAACCAAGATCGACATAGCCGGCGCAAAGAACACCTTGGGCCATCGTCATCCTAATCAAGATCCTAATGAACATCTTCTGGGGAGATTTCTCGTAGATGGCGAACACGCTTACCGATGGGGTGAGACCGTAGGTTACTGGGTTACATCTATTCCCATTCTCTAAGAGATACAAGACACATGGTATGAATCTTTAACATATGGTTCTCGCGATACCTGGAGGAGTCGTAGAGGCCTATTTGGCGTATTCTTCCCCCATCACCACCTCGAAAGGAGGAGGGGAAATCATTGTTTTTCAAATAGGGGGAAGATGAGAGCCAGAGGCCTGGAAAGATTCAAACGGTTAGCCGAGAAGATGCCCTATGCATGGAATTGATCTGAAAACCCAAATGGATACGGTATCATGCTCAATGATAAGATCCAAGGGAATCATCGATAAGCTCATGTCAGGAGCATTCAAGCGCAAAAGTGCCGAGGAGGCTAAAGATCCGATAGAGGACCTGGCAAAATGCAACATGAGAACTCCTTCTGAGTCTTCAAATGGGAGTAGCAGAGGAAAAGGGATCATGGAGCCGAAAGCAAGATGAATGCCATGGAAGCAAAGTCGATGCTATTACGATCGACCGACAAACAAGAGAGGAGGTTGCACACTGTTCATGAAGTAGGAGCAGTTGAAAAAGAGTTGTTAAGAGGAAGTGCTGAGAAAGCTAATGAAGAACAGTTCTATGATGCTGAGGAGGTAAAATACTTAGTGAGCAGAGAAGGCCATTTCAAACCCAACTTAACTCGCAAGCACATTATCACCCAAGACTCAGAACCATGAGAATTTCTCATATGGGCGAGGGGCTTTGAAGGCCCAAGGCATGGATGTAACCTCAACAAGGGTATCAACAGCCACCAAGGTTCCAGCAGCAAGGAAATTACAGAAATGAATCTCAGGGCCGAGGAGGGCCCACCTTAGCATATGCCGATTTCATGGGGGAGCACAGAAGCCGTTTGAACCTCCATGAACAAAAGTTTGCAGAGTTGGAAGCAATTGCTACCAATTCCCAAATTTTTCAGACCACCACAAATGCATCCTTGAAGAACCTGGAGACACAAGTAGGGCAGCTTGCCCTAACCCTGCAAAGCCAGAAGAAAGATGCCTTCCCAAGTGACACAAAGAAAAATCCAAAAGACTACATGGCTGTACAGCTAAGGAGTGGGAAGGAAATAGAAAAGATGAAAGAAAAAGATGACAACAACAAAGAAGGAGCAAGACCAGAAGGGGAAGAGGTACTGGAGAAAGAAAAAGAAGGAGTAGAAGGGAAGAACATCCAAGATCTATACTGGCAGTCCCATTTCCACGCAGACCAGTAAAATCCAAGATAGAGGAGCGCTTGCAAGGTTTCGAAACTTTCCGTGTCGTAAAATCGCATGCCTTTATCGAAGTGGTAACCTCATGCCACTCTATGCAAAATTCTCAAGGACATAATGAAAGAAAAGAAAAATAGTAAGAGAAGGAATAGTGAATCTCACCGCCACTTGCGCAAGAATCGAAAAAGAATTGCCGTGAAGATGAAGGACCTGTGGAGCTTTACAATTCCTTGCATCATCGGGAGGAATTGAATCTTAAAGCTCTCTCGTGACTCAGAGCTAGTATCAATTTGATGCCTTTTTCTCGTTGCCAAGAAACTAAGTTTGGGGGAGGCTATTCCACCACCAAGTACTCTTCAAATGGCGCATGTGATCGATGGTGAAACCGAAGGAGTCTTTAGATGTGTCGGTCACTATTGAAATTTGTTTTTCCAAGAGACTTCATCATTCCGGACATGGAAGAAGATCTGTCATACCCCGCATCGGGAATACCATTCCTAGCTACTGAGTCGCTTCGATTGACATGCAAAAAAGGAGTTCTTACCTTGAGGGTCGAGAAGAAGCCGCTTAACTTGATCAAAAGTATGCAAAATATTGACAGATAAGGAAAGTCAGAATGTAGTGCATTTCGGTTTATACTTCCAACCCTGATGTTAACAATGATTGTAATACTTTAGTTTTTATCAATGAAAAAGAGATGAATTTCCAGTATACCGAAGATGTCTATTCTGAATTTCCATACAATAGCTTTCATTCTTTAGAAACTATGATGAGCTTGAAGCAAAACAGAAATGACAATGGGGAAAATATTGAAAAAGAGTGAAATTCATCAAGAAACTAGTGTAGAAGGACTAGTTTTGAAAGAGCCGCTGCGTTACGTAAAGTATGCTTACCTAGAATTACCAAAGAAACCAAAGGATCATTTTTCAGCCGGATTCGGTGATCTTGAGGAACAAAGATTGCTTTGAAAATATTAAGGAAGCATAAGGAATCGCTAGCTTGGTCCATTGAAGAGCTGAAGGGTATCAGTCCATCAATTTGCATGCATAAGATTATGCTAGAAGAGACTTCAAAACCATGTAGAACACGAAGGCTGAATCATTGATGAAGAGAGTAGTCGAGAAAGGAGGTGCTCGAATTCTTGAATCTGGTTTTATATATGCTATTCGAGACGAGTACTTAGGTGAGCCGGTCCATGTGGTTCCAAATAAGGGTGTTCTTTGTGATCGAAATGAAAAAAAGTAAGATTGATTCAACAAGAACAATGACGGGATGGAGGGTATGTATTGATTACGAAGTTGAATTCGACAACCGAAAGATCATTTCCACTTTGCCTTTCATTGATCGGATGTTGGACGGAGTTAGCAGACACCCTCACTTTTGTTTTACGGATGGGTACTCGGGATGTCAGTTGCTGTGCCCACACGAGGATCGAGAAGACCACATTCACATGTACTATGGGTACCTTTGCCTTGAGAGGATGCCATTTGGGGTACATGTAATCTCATTACATTTAATGGAGTGTATGATGTCTATGTTCTCGGATTTGGTTGAAGAAGTGATGGAAATTTTCATGGATGACTTCACGTGTATGGATCCGACTTTGATCAATGTTTGAACGAATGCAGGAAGCGAGTACTTTAAAGATGCGAGACAAGCGACTAGAATTGGGAAAAATGCCATTTATGGTGACGGAAGGTATTGTTCTTAGGCGTAAAATTTACGCTCTTGAATTTAGAAGTGGACCAATCAAGGTATCCATTATCAAAACTCTTGCACCACCTACCACGTAAAAGGGTAAGAAGCTTCTTGGGGCATCTTTGGATTTCGGAGATTCATCGAAGACTTTTCAAAATAGCGGACGGCTATGCAGATTCTTGGAAAGAATCTGAGTTGATTTGATGACTCACGCAAGGATGCTTGCGAGAAATAAAAATCAGATTGGTACAAGCACCTATAATACATTTGCATCGAGAATGGGATCGGATTTGAAATAATGTGTGATGCAGTGATTTTGCCATAGGATTGTGTTGGGGCAAAGAAAAAGAAATATTCAGGACCATATACTATGCTAGTAAGACCTTGATGGAAACCTGAGAACTACTCAACAACTGAAAGGAGATGCTAGCCATAGTATTTGTAGCAGAAAAATTTAGGCAATACATTTAGGATCCATGTGGTAATTTCACAGCGATCATCACGGCAATCAAATGCCCGATGTCAAAAGGAAGCTAAGCCCAGATTGATAAGGTGGGTTATTTGTTGCGGGGAGGTTTGATTTGGAAATCAAGGATAAAAGATGTGACAATGTGATAGGCGATCACTTGTCAAGAGTAGAAAAGAAACGATGAAGAAGAAAATGTGATGTTAACGAGAGAACTTCCCGGATGAGCAATTGTTTAAGGTTTCCTTCAACTTCCATGGTATCTTTGATAATGGCCAGATTATGGCTTGTGGAGTGTGCCTTCAGAATTCAGCTACCAGAAGAAGGCTTCGGAAATTGCAATTATTATATTTGGGATGACCCATTATTATTCAAAGAGTGCGACATGATAATAAGAGAAGATGTGTCTTTAGAAAGTGAGCAATGACATTTTAAATGAATGCCATGCATGCCATATGGGGGACATTTTCTGGAGAAAGAACAGCTCTGAGATACTCAATCGGGTTTTATTGGCCACTATCTTGATTGTCTTGAGTGGGTTAGAATTGTGTGATAGATGCCAAAAGATTGGAAATATCGGCATGAATAAATGCCTCAGAAAGGTATTATGGTGATACAAATTTTTTGATGTATGGGAATAGATTTTATGGGACCTTTCCGCCCATCATTTGAAACCTATACATCTTAAGCGATGGAATTACGTTTCAAATGGGTGGAAACTTGATGGCTTGTCCAAGGAATGATGCTAATACCGGTTGTGAGTTTCTTGAAAGAATATTTTGAAGCCGATTTGGAACACCGGAACTATTAGTGATGGGGAACCCACTTTGCAAACAAAATATTTGCAAAGCTCATGGCAGGTATGGGATTAAGCATGAGTTTGGCTTATCATCCCGGACGATGGACAAGCAGAAATTTCCAACAGGGAAATCAAAAGAATACTTGAAAAGACGGTGAGCTCAAGCAGGAAGGATTGGTCTTCCAAACTTGATGATGCACTTTGGGCTTACAAGACTGCATATAAAACCCCCATTGGAATGTCCCCATACAGAGTTGTTTTTGGCAAACCATGTCATCTACCTCTTGAATTAGAATACAAGGCAATGTGGGCCATCAAGAAGTTAAACTTCAATTTTAAGGCTGCAAGGGAAGAAAGATTGCTCCAACTGTCTGAACTGGAAGAATTGAGAAATGAAGCCTATGATAATGCTAGAATATACAAGGACAAGACAAAGAAATGAAGCAGTCGAGAATTTTGAGAAGAAAAGAGTTCGGAGCGGGGAACGAGGTTAACATTTTAATTCTATCTTGAAATTGTTTCCAGGGAAATTAAAATCCAAATGGAGTGGGCCATACACAGTGGTGTCAAGTACTACATTTGGGCGGTGGCTCTTAGGGTGATGATGGGAGGAATTCAAGGTCCCGATGGATAGAGGTTAAAGCATTATCTAAACGGGAAGAGGGAAATGAAGGGCTCCAAGCGGTTCTTAAGGAAGAAGAAGTACCACAGCAGCAAGTCCGACTAAGGACTTAAAGCGGCTTGACTAATGGGAAATGACCCATAAGGATTTAATTTCTGATTTTAGTTTTTTGAATTATTTTTCTTTTAGTTCTTTGAAAAGTAGGTCGATTGTTTTTTATAAGGATAGATTTAATTTTTAGAAATCAATTGTAGTTTAATTAGATTTTTTCTTGAATATTACGGTGAGCTACGCAAGGTTTAAAGACATGAATGGCAGAATGACCTACGGGAACAATTCGGCCCGACTTGCGGAGAATCCTGACATGAGAAAAGGGGAGTAATCTTTTCCCTAACCCAACTCTGTAGATATACTTGAATTAATTGTTAAATCTTTGCTTGGAGATGCCTGAAGAGATGTCTAAAAGGGATAGGAACAATAAGAGAATTCAAGGTTCTTGAGATTATTGAGTTAAGGGCTTAGGTCGCGGCCAGTGTTGTATCGCGGCCAAATGTTAATAATCGCGACATAAGTGATAATCACGACAAAACATTGATATCGTAACTTTGTTTTGAAAGGAGCGAATTAGTGAGTATTGAAGGAAGAAGATATATGTCGCGACACCCTTTGAAGTCGCGTGAGATAAGTTTCAAAATGAAAAATGATGTCACAACATGATAGTGAGCAATTCACAAAATCCACGATATCGCGACAAACTTAGCTTGTCGTGACATAAAGTTTAATGCCATTCACTCACTTTAAAAGCCCTAAATTCAATGATCTCAAATAAAAAAAGGCGAAATTGAAGTCGCGACGTGCTTTTAATGAAGCAATAATTAGCCCACAAACATTGATTGAATTGCGAAATTTATTTGGAAACTTTATCATTCCACTCCAAACCACATAGCTATTCTGCTTCTTCCTCCTTTTGAATCTCAAACCACTGAAAACCTAGCTTTCCAAACCTTTTGAAAAGCTTCTCTTAGTTTCCAATGGCTGAAATTCCACCCTAGTCCTAACCTAGAGAGATTATGAGGGAACATGAACAACCAGAAGAAGAAGAAACTCGTAGAAAGAAGAACACTTAGACGAGATTCGTCAAGGGAAGAACAATCGGGAGAGGTGCCATCGAAACACGAAGCTCTGTGAGCTCCAAAAGGCGAAAAAGAAAAGGGAAAGGTGAGAGAAGAAGAAGAAGTAGAAGATTTCGTGTCAGACGAAGCGTACTCCCAGTGGAAAAAATATTATGCTAACAAGGGGTTTGTCACAGAGAGGAGATTCAAAAATCCTGTTACTCCTTTCAAAGAGATGATAGAAGCGAGAGAGATTAGGAGAGTCTCTGCACACCAAATCGAGTATACAACATTGGTAGAGAGTTTATTCAAATTTGGTAGGAAGGAAGGATGGAGCGGTTTTTAGTTAGAGAGTCTGGGTTCTGCAAACTAAGGCCATCAACGAGGCCTATGGCATGTGATACACAAACATGGTTCCAAATTCGAAACTTTTGGAAAAAGCCGGATTTTGGAAAGATTACTTAAGAAGCTCACTAATGGTAAGGTGCAGCTAAACCAAGTGGAAGGAATGCCAAGAACTGAGCGGGAAGCCTCGGCTGAGAAGCGAAGGTATGGTTTTACTTCACCGGCCTGTTTTTGGTTCCATGAAACACGTGTGCATAGTGAGAGAAACGAAGAATTTGTAATTCTTTGTATGCCATCCTAAAAGGATACAAGATCAATGTAGGAGTTGTCATTGAGAATTCTATCATGAGGTATCATGAAGGGAATAAAAGAGGGTTTATTCCTCACCCAGCAACAATCACTGTTCTATGTTTGAAGGCTGGGGTGAAAGGAATATGGGAATCAGAAGAAGAAGTACCCAGAGCTTCACCACTCCTTCTGACAGGAGTTAGCAAAGGACCAAGAAACCAGAAGAAAAAGGAGGGAGAGGAGTCTTTGGTAAGAGAAAAGAGATGAAGCCACAGAGTGAAAGACCTTGAAGAAACTCGAGAGGGTTGTGATCAGGACGAGCACCCCCAGGAAAACTCACGACAACAATGATTTCATTTTTCTGCGATAATGAAGAGCAGGATGAAGCTGACCCAAATAGACTTCTCCATTCCCTTAGCGGTTCTCCTCACGTGCGAAACGAGAAATTTCCAGCATGGAGAAAGCTCAAGAGACACAAGAAACAGTTCGATCTTGGAAGCTCTCGATGCCATGCAGATAATGGATGAAGAAACGAAGGAGTGGAACCTAAAGCGGGAATTCGAGAGAAGGCATTTATGAAAAGAATTGAAAGAAGAGACCGGCGTGGGAGGAAGAGCTAAACGAGGGAAGGAAAAGGAGCATGAGATGGAGCTATAAAGAAGAGACCAATGATTAGGGAGAAAGAGCTGAACTGAGAGAAAAATTTAGACCGCGAGGAAGTTTAGAAAGAAATGAAGGAAAGAGATCCTGTCTGACTACGAAACTCAAAGCCCAAGTCATGAAGCTTTTTATAACAATCAGTTTAGCGTGATTCTCGACTCCTCACATTGATAAAAAGAGAATCTGAGAGTAAGAAGCTAAATTTGGGAACGTCAAGGGCTTCAAAGTTTCTATACAGAATCTCTACGAGAAGGATTTTGAAAATAAATGGATGATAGAGCCAATGAATGCGAATCCTATAAGTAAAAAGAATGGCTAGAAAATTTGGATCTGATTAAATAATCTCTCCAAATTTTGAGGTCATAGTGAAATGGAGAATACAATGAATGGTTTGGGGAAGAGCGGGATGAGTTGAACAAAAGGTTGATCTCTCTAATGAGATTTTCATTGAAGAAGCAAAATGGAGAGGGAGCGAAGAGAAAGGAAAGAAGAGAATTGAAAATTCACGAGATTCCAGCTCATTTAGGTACACTAGACCTGAATCCCCCGACATCTTTGCTCTGGCTATTTCAAAAGAAAAAATAGACCTTCTCCTGTAACCTTCTTTACCCTCCTTATACCCATTTGAATTGTCAACTGTTGTAATTGAATCAGAAATAAAATAAGAAATTTGAATTGAATTGTTGTGTGCTATTTTGAATTTGTTTTAATTAATGTTGTGTTGCTTTGTGATGAATAGTTGGGAAAATAAAAGTAGAAATTAGTTCGAATAAAAGCTGGCCGAGATGTCATGAGCTCGTTGAATGAAAGCGATTGATTAGAAATAAGCTGAAATGTAGAATAAAGGGCCAAATGAATACGAGTTTGATTGAAACCTGAAAGTGCAAAAGTGACTTAAGTCTAATTGTTGAGTCCAGAATAGAGGGAAGTAATGAAATTGAAGAAACAAAACATATTTTTGAGATTGTGGTATGAACAATGAGTCAAGGAACCTATTGAAAAAAAAAAAAAGAGTTTAACTACTCATCAACAAAAATTAATCAAGGAACTCCTAATGGTCAAAGCGATAGCTAACCGGATACAGAACTTGTTAGATTATTGATTGGCGAAATCTGAGTGATACAGCTGTGAGAAATGATCTGGGGCCATTCTTGGAAAGTTTGAGCCATTCAAGCCATCCCTATTGATATGCTAAAGCATATACCTTAGTTCCAGAAATTGAGCCAATCAAAGTACATATTTCTAAAAAATCAGCGATTCAAACCCCCGAGCCTTCCAAAAGAATCAATCTTCCATTAAAGAACGTGATTACCCAAGAACTGAAAGAAGAAGAAGGAAATCAAGTTTGGGGGAGGTTGTTTTTGAAGAACTCAAGGAGAAAAGAGAGAAAAAGGGGAATGAAAGAAAAATGGTCAAAAACATAAATACAATAAAAAAGGGGGATAAGTTTTACCTTGTGGCCTAATTCTCTTGAACTATTAAGTTCTTAGGGGTGTTTCAACACCTAGTACCCTAATGCCATCTGGTATGGGAGTTACTAACTTGAAAGTTCGCTAAGGGTGTTAGAAGCCTAAGAAAGGTAAACATTTGCACTATCCTGAATGGTGACAAACAAAAAACTCCCCGGTTGAATTACAAATGAGAAATGGGAGCATACGGTTCTTAAATAGAAGAAATCCGGAGATGTCCCGAAAATGAAGTTTGGGGAGTTTATTAAAGAAACTACAAGAAAGGAAAAGAGAGCGTGGTGAGAAAGAAAGAAAAGTTCAGGAGTAATCTAAACCAAAAGTTCCCTTTCTATCCTACCCTTACCAAGCCTAACATTACAAGCCAAAAAGACGATTGATCTTGAGGATGGAATCACCTACATTAGTGGAGATCAATATATGAACAACAAGCTTATGGAATTTGGAAGAGCGATAAGCGATAAAAGCATGAAGGACCTAGGGAGTTAAGTGAATAGTATGAAGGTGAGAGAAGATGATTGTTTGCTTCCAGTTGGGATCAGATGATTGTATTGTTTACTTAAGAACAGTTTTCATGATTGGGAAGTTCTTGAGGTGGAAGCAATATGAAATGGAGGCTTGGAGTGTTGACTGTCTGATCATGTAACTGTTGATAGACTTTTGTTTAGAAGACTGGACTTTAGAGAAAAGAATCTGAAGAAGGGTGAGACTATTGTGACTCTTCAAACTCATCATTGAATTTCAGCTGGGTGACTGACGATAAGGAGTGCAAAAGGATCAGAAGGAGGGGACATATGTTGACTTCTAAACTAAGATTGTGTTCTAACATTCTTCTGTACTAACCTATTCCATGAGCCTGTTAAGCGAGACTTGAAATTTAGTGATCAGCTTGGCGTTTTCTTGCGTGTGTTTGAGCAGAGTGGTTCTTAAGAAGCGTCGACCACTTGCCAGCGTGCAGTACCCGAATTTGAGCGTGATAGGGTTTGAAAATAGGCACCAGGGCCTCGCTAATTTAAGAGAGAGACATCAACTCAGTGTGAAGGCAGATCCATTTGGACATACCCATTTGAGTACTCAGACTACTTTACGATGGCCTAGGTTGAAGGCCTAATTCGCTTAGAGATCAGTTTTGGATAACCCAGCAGCCCATGATCTACGATCCAAGCCAAGATAGGCCCAAAGCGATTATGGGAAGACTCCTATAGGTATAGAAAATAGAACGATCCCCAATCACATGCTATTCATCCAACCAAATCCCATTAAAAAGGAAAGAAAGAATAATAGATCACTGCTAGTTGGACATCCCCCAATAAGGAAGGAAGATTATCCCGAATAAAATTTGTTCTTTCTATATCTGTACCGTCAGAGTATGGACTATAATTAGAAATATCCCATCAATGGGAAGGACTCTAATTACCATCAAGCTGGTTGAACATCTTATAAATACGAAGAGCCACCCCATCGATTGGAAAGTGCGCCAATACTCATGCGCATTCTTACACACATTCTTAGACACATATACTCATATCTGACCTGATAGCCTTCTAAGCAGTCTCTTTTCTCTCGGAAAGAGCGGCTTAGGCATCGGGCGACCACTGGCTGCAGCCGTAGACCCCCTTCTTCCTTGTTTTGCGGAGGAGTGCACACGTCCGAGGAGCCTGCAGGATCAGCGGTGCAAGCGATCCTGCCCCTCGGCCAGACCCAGTTCGAGGCACCGCATCCCGGCCCCTGAGAGCAATCGGGCCCAGTGACTGACCCTTTACACGCTCTCTAGCCAGTTAGGTTGAAAAAAAAGCATCATTAGTAATAAATGCTCTATTGGTGACTACTATACAATGATCGTTCTTTGTCTAATAATGTTCAATCTCTACTAGCTGAACAAACATTTTAGAAGAGAGATTTTTTTTTTTCATTCGATCTTAGACTGGATGTGCTAAATTGGTCGATCTATTCCTTAGCTGGTTCAATTAGTTGAGCAGTCTTCCCGTGTAACACCCCATACCCTTATGTTAGGGGTATTCTTGTCATTTCGAATATCTATAAACCAAATACTAAATCATCATTCTAGAAAAATCTTATATTCACCCTTAAAATACAATGCACAATTTTCTTTTTAAAGTTCCAAATTCCAAAGTTCACATAATTGTGAACCACCAACTTAGTTTGAACTAATAACTAGAAAAACATAATTCATGATCCCAATTCAGCTATTTACATAAAACATTGAAGCCAAACACAAGCCAAACAATCAAGACTCTCTATTTCCGTGCTACTCATGTTCTTCCACATCGAGGTACTTGAAAGGGGTTTTCAAAAGTAAAGGTCATGAGCTTTAGCTCAGTAAGAAATTTCAAATAACAATTTATTTTATAACCAATAAAGAAAAGCGGCATATGATACAATTGAATTTCTCAAATGGATACTGTATAAACATAATTTCTTCGGGATTTCATAAATAGATGACCCTTCAATTCGGAAGGGATTAGCCAATCAAATGATACCACAAGGTCAATGACTACCCCACTGACTAGGTTTTTCCAATAATCGTATAGTCAAACAATGAGAGTCAATATCTACCTCACTTACTATGTTCATCCAATCCTTATAAAATCAAATGCTGAGGGTCAGTGCCTACCTCATGGACAAGGTTTATCCAATCATTAGAAAATTAAATACTGAGGGTCAATATCTACCTCATTGACTAAGTTTATCCAATCTTTACTTAGTTAACTAACAAGGATTAGTGTCTACCTTACTAACTAGGCGCACAAATTCAAAACATATAATCAAAAGATACTATTATTCATAATGCATCATGTGCTAAATTGTTTTGCACAAATCTCAAAATGCATCATGAAAATACTATTATTCATAAAAGAAATGTTGATCATGAGGCAAAATTTTCCTACCCTTCTAGAAAAAGAGTATTTCATACAAACATTTGAGGGTCATAATTTTTTACCTGGTAGTTGTTGAACAAACAAGCTTAATGTTCACCTAAATAAGTAAAATAAGAATACTATTAATGCGTCGATGTAAAGACCGAATGATGTATATGTGAAAATATGGCCAAGGGAGTGAATGTGGTAAATACTCAAAAATTGATTTGAAACAAAAGTAAGTGTACTCAAAGCTGAGAATGAAAAGTATTACCCAACACTCGGCCTTTCATAGAATTCTGCAGGTCATACAAGTAATAAAGTGGACTCACAGGAATACGGATGTCGTACCCACGAGGATTGGAGGTTCTCTGCAATTGGAATTTGATCACCACGATTCTGAGGGCTCTTCGGCTATTTAAGGCGTCGAATAGGATGTAAGAATAAAATCAATTAGTGGAAACAAAAGGCTGATTTAAAAGTAATCCTAAAAATCTACCAAATAAACAACTACTTAATTCTAAAAGGTATGAGAGAGTCACAAGGGATGGGGATAATTATTTACAAAACAGTTTACATTTCCTTGAAAGCCTTGACAATTGTAGAAGTTGAATGCTAGATTTGTCGAGCAACGTAGTATGGCTTGGATTTCTCCATACACCATACATTTCACTAGTTAGAGATCCATATTCTTTCTGGGACAAATGGAGTCTAAATAGCTACTTGTAAATTTGGCTCTCTTTAAGATTTGATTGTTTTCTTTTCAATACTTCACAACCATTTCTTAGGACCATACTTGCCCCATAGACAGGAAAATGCAAGCCTTCTCGATATAATTGGCATCTCGTCCTTCAAATCTAGTAAAATTTTCTATCTCATGATTAGATCTTTGCTAACACGGGATAAGAATCCTTTTATCGAGACTAAGGAGAAACCTCGATCAACTAAATTGTTATCATCTAATTAATCCTCACACCATGAGTAAGTGGCTGATCTATCAAAGTAATTTCAAAGTTCATTAGTTTCCCAGATATTAGTCTAACACCCCTAAGTTATAGCTCTTTGCTCTATAAAGGATTCTCTAGAAATACATTGTGTAACATCCTGAAATGTACCCTAGTAGTTTTCGGACTTGTTTAGGGTATATTATAAGCTAAATGGAATTTTTCGAAATAAAATAGGGGGCAAAAATGAATATTAGAGTGAGTAAAGTGGTCATTTACCACTTGAGAGATAAAAGACATAAATCAATAAGTTAATATGCAACTATGGAATTTGAGAAAAGATGGGATAACCGAGTATAATATGTATAAGTTAGATTGAAATAAGAAAGAGAAGGGACCTAAATGAAAAAAAATGGGAAAAAGAATTAAAATGCAAAGGCCAAACATATCCTTAACTAAAGAATTGGATTTAAGACCAAATTTGGTCTCAAATTTAGGAGAAGCCGTAGAGAAGAGAAGGAGAGGAAGGAAGAAGAAGGAAGAAGAGGGGAGGAGCAAAGGTATGGATTCTATGATTTTTGGTATGGAATTGTATGGATCTTTGGATTTTGTATGAAATTATGTGTATTTGGACCATGGTAAGGATGTCTATGGTTTGCAAACCTAGGGTTTTGATAGGATTTCATCCTAACCTTGGATTTCTTGAAATTAGGGTTGGTAAAACCCCATATGGAACAAGATGAGTATGGAATCCTCCCTTTGAGGTTGGATTCATGGCCAAATGGCAAGTAATTGAGTTAGGGTTTAGAATAAACCTAATTAGTCTTGGAGTTTGGTTGTGGATGGGTTATGACCCATATTAGAATGGTTTTGTGAGTAATTCATGAAAGTTTGTGAAGAAAGAAATGTACTGAAAGATAGTTTGAGAAAAATGGAGATTTCATGATGAATTTGGAGTGGTTTTGATGTGTCTATGGAGTATTGAGTTGATTTGGGTATCAACATATGGAAAAAGTGAAGAAAAACCCACGATGCAGGTAAAGTCGAGGCTGTCTGGGGTACAAGTCGAGTACATCTCGGTATAGGTAGTGTTTTGTTTTTCTATTTCGACCAGCGTTCGTATTTTGGCCATAACTTGCTCATTTCTGTTCCGATTTGAGTGATTAAAGTTGCTGGTTAAAATAGACTTCAAGGAGAACAAAACATACTGAAATATGTACCTTCATATTCTGATTCTATGTGGCCAAAAAATGCACTCAAAGTAGGGCTATGTCAAGTTAATTTCTGGTTCAGTTTTTGAACATAGATTAGCCCCTGTTGTTTAGGACGTAACTCAAGTTTCGGTGCTTCGATTTGGGTGATTCCAGTTAGAGATGAACCCTTAGCACCTTAGCTTCAATTGAATACAAAGAACCAGGGTCAGGTATGAAGTTAAGCCTTCTGAAAAATGAGTGTTACAAACTTTCCCTAGTGTAAAATCAGTAAATTGATTAGTTTGGCATGAAAATGCCATAACTTTAGTTTGGATGATCTAATTGGAATGATTCCAATTTCTAAGTAAAATAGATTCATAGAGGGACAAGAATACATGAATGATGTGTGAATACATAAACATATCACGTACCGTATATGAAATGCCATATGTAATTGGCATGAAGCAAGAAAAGTATAAAAATGAAATATGTAAGATGTGTTCATGAAACATGAATATGATAAATGAACTGAAACATGAACATGAACATGAAAGGAAATATGTCATAAACACATAATGTGGCTAAGAAGGCCCTTATTATAAGAGAGTAAGTTACTGAACTAAAATAATTAGTAAAATTGCCTGGAACCGATTATTGAATGACATGACACTTATGTTACGTGGAGTCGCACATATAATGCCGGTACTCTCTGTTTAGTCTGACTGACACTCTTTGTGATGATTCGGCACATTAGTACGGTACTCTCACGATTAGTGTGGCGGCTGCTCTTTGTCGTGCTTGACACATTAGTACTTTGGTACTCTCTGATTAGTGAGACAATAGTCTCTGATCGTGCTTCGTCACATTAGTACTTCGGTACTCTCTGATTAGTACTTCGGTACTCTCTAATTAGTGAGACGACACTCTCTGACAGTGCTTCGGCACATTAGTACTTTGGTACTCTCTGATTAGTGCGATGGCACTCTTTGTCGATCTTGACACTCTGCTTTGTCTTTCTGACACACTCCAGTCTTTATCTTGTACCGGGTACTTATTGTGTTGTGTTCTACTCATTACGTATTCTTGGTCTAGAGCAATCCAAGCGGTTATATGATAAGACTACGGATAAGAATAAAGTAAAAATGATATAGAATGCGAATGTACCTACGGGTATCTCGTATGCGTTGTAGTACCTACGGGTACCTCTGTATCTGTTTTGTAGTACCTACGGGTACTCTTGGTACAAGTAAAATCTCTATAGTACCTACGGGTACTTTCGTATTGGTAAAATGAGTATAAGTTGTGTAATATAAGTATAAGTCCAGTAGTACCTACGGGTACCTCCATATCATGAATCTGTGTAGTACCTACAGGTACCTCCGTATAAGCTCCGGATAAGTATAATCTCTATATAGTACCTCATGAGTGCCTCAGAGCAAGAATAAGTTTAAGTATCTGAGTATAAGATCCAGAAATATAAGAATAAGTTCAAGTAATCTTAAGTATGAGATCGGAAATACAGAATAAGTTCAGAATACAAGTATAAGATCAAGTATCTGAGAATAAGCTCTATAACACTAGTATAAGTTTGGTAAGACAAGTTCTAAGCTGCATGTGCACGTATAAGCTCACGTAATATAAAGTATAATATAAATGATTAGAGGATATGCTGCACATTAGTAGTATAAGATACGAAGTAGAAGTATAAGTTACGTAGTACCTCACGAATTTTCTGTAACTCTTGTAAGGAGATGCGGATAGAGTATTAGTCGCGAGGAAGTTTAGGTGGGTGTCATTTAGGGAGATCTGAATACATTATGCGATACGATGCAAGTCTGAGTATGTGTCCTTTGGGAGTGTGAACAAGTGGCACTTACGGGTACTTCAGTATAAGAATAGTTCTGCAATACCAGTATGAGTTCCGTAATGCAAATATAATCTCTGTAGTACCTACGGGTACCTCCGAACAAGTGTAAACTCCGTAATATAAGTATAAGCTTTGTAGTACCTAAGGGTACCTCTGTATAAGCATAAGTTCTGTTAACTCCTACGGGAGATCTGAGATAGATATGAGTACTAGTACGTGTATAAGTACCTCCGTGTAGGTATAAGCTCTGTAACTCTTACGAGAGATCGGTACAAGTATAAGCTTGAGATAAGTATGTGTATGTGGATAAGTACCTTTATATAAGGGTATGTAGAAGCTCAGTACTGTAGATGAGGAATATGTATAAGTATATGTCATACGGGAGATAAGTATAAGTATGTGTCTTACGGGAGATAAGTATAAGTATGTGACCTATGGGAGATTGGAATATGAATAAGTCGACCATAAGTGTAAGATCTGAGTAAGTATAAGTTCAGTACCGTATACGAGAAATCTGAACAAGCATAAGTTTGTTATAAGGATAAGTATGTATGCAAAATTGTTTTATGATAACAAGTATATTTATTAATCTGTTATATGAATTCTTGAAGATTCCGATAACTGTCACTGTTTTATGTTAATTGTGATTTAATACAAATGCATGTGTTTCTGTATAAGATATATTTTCACTAAAGTAAAAACATGCGGGTTTTAATCAGTGTAGGTACGAAGACATCTGAAAACTTAGCATCACAATTTGGGCTGACACTTAGTAGGGGTTCATCACAGTAGGTTATGTGCTCTGATTTGTAAATGTAAAAGTGCAGTTTTTGAATATGTAAATGGGACTCCGTATATGTGTATAGATTTTGATGGAAACCACTCCGGTGGTAGTTCTTTTGTATATGTATATGATATTTTGATTCTGTTATAAAAAAAAAATCAATTAAAGAGTCGATATATGGTCTCGCGAGAAACGGGTTCGAATCCGCAATCGAGATTCGGATAGGGAATCGGGCATGACAAGTTGTATCGAGCATGGGGTATAAGTTAACCTAGGGCTTGATGGGTTATGATACCAACACAAGTTGGTATCAGAGCATAGGTTTACGATAACCTAAGGCTTGAGGGGATATGATACCAACACAAGTTGGTATCATAGCATAGGTATACGATAACCTAGAGCTTGATGGGATATAATACTAACACAAGTTGTTGGCCTAATGCGGATGTACCTATATAGTAAAGTGTTGGCCTAATGCGGATGTCCTTGTCCTGTATATCGACTAGAATGAATAAGTACCAATCCAGCTTTGAAAGATTAAGACAGAAGATTTGGATTACGTGGAGCCTTGATGGCTTAAGTGAGAGTCAACGCTCAACTTTTTGTAAAGACATGAAAAGAAAGGATCGACATCAGACATGCAAATGACAATTATGAATTTCGAGACGAAATTCTTATAAGGAGGAGAATTGTAACATCCAGAAATGTACCTAATAGTTTCGGACTTGTTTAGGGTATATTATAAGCTAAATGGAATTTTTCGGAAATAAAACGAGAGACCCGAAATGAATATTAGAGACAAGGGTAAAGTGGTCATTTACCACTTGAGGAGATAAAAGGCATAAATCAATAAGTTAATATGTAATTATGGAATTTGAGAAAAGATGGGATGCTAAAGTATAATATATATAAGTTAGATTGAGAATAAGAAATAGAGAAGGGACCTAAATGAAAACAATGGGAAAAAGAATTAAAAATGCAAAGGCCAAACATGGCCTTAACTCAAAAATTGGATTTAAGACCAAATTTGGTCTCAAATTGGGAAGAGAAAGCGAAGTAGAGAGAGAAGAGAAGGGAGGAAGGAAGAAGAGGAAGAGGAAGAAAGAGAGGAGGGAGCCAAAGCGGTATGGATTCTATGATTTTGGTATGGAATTGTATGGATCTTTGGATTTTGCTTGTGAAATTATGTGTATTTGGACCATGGTAAGGATGTCTATGGTTTGCAAACCTAGGGTTTTGATAGGATTTCATCCTAACCTTGGATTTCTTGAAATTAGGGTTGGTAAAACCCCATATGGAACAAGATGAGTATGGAATCCTCCCTTTGAGGTTGGATTCACGGTTAAATGGCAAGTAATTGAGTTAGGGTTTAGAATAAACCCAAATTAATCATTGGGTTTGGTTTGTGGATGGGTTATGACCCATATTAGAATGGCTTTGGGAGTAATTCATGAAATTTTTTGAAGAAAGATAATTTGAGTAAAATAGAGATTTCATGATGAATTTGGGGTGGTTTTGATATGTCTATGGAGTATTGAGTTGATTTGGGTATCCACATATGGAAAAAGTGAAGAAAAACCCACATGTTGGAAGCCAAAATTCGGGGGCTATCTGGGGTCGGGTCGGAGTACCGATCTGGTGGTGTTCTGTTTTTACATTTCGACCGAGGCGTTATTTTGGTCATAACTTGCTCATTACAATTTCGATGTAGTGGTTCAGTTCTTTGGTTAAAATAGAATTCAAGGAGAACCAAACATCCGAAAATAGGTATCTTCAAATGCTGATTCTATGTAGCCAAATTCACTCAAAGTAGAGTACATGTCGGGTTAATTTAAGTTCGATTTTTGAACATAGGTGAGTTGTTTAGGACCGTAACTCGAGTTTCGGTGCTCAGATTTGGGTGATTCAGTTAGAGATGAACCCTTAGCACTTAGCTTAAGGTGAATACAAAGAACCAGGGTCAGGTATGAAGTTAAGCCTTCTGAAAAATGAGTGTTACAAAAGCATCCTAAAAATTACATCGATAAATTATTTAGTTTGGCATGAAAATGCCATAACTTTAGTTTGGATGATCTAATTGGAATGATTCCAATTTCTAAGTAAAATAGATTCATAGAGGGACAAGAATACATGAATGATGTGTGAATACATAGACATAATACTGTACAAGTATATGAAATACCATATGTAATTGGCATGAAACAAGAAAAGTATAGGAAATGAAATATGTAAGATGTGTTCATGAAACATGAATATGAGAAATGAACTGAAACATGAACATGAACATGAAAGGAAATATGTCATAAACACATAATGTGGCTAAGAAGGCCCCTATTATAAGATAGTAAGTTACTGAATTAAAATAATTGTAAAATTGCCTAAGACCAGTTATTGAATGACATGGCACTTATGTTATGTGGCAGGCGAGCCCACGTATAGTACCCGGTAATCTACGATTAGTGCGACGACACTCTCGGCGGTGATTCAGCACATTAGTGCCCGGTACTCTCTGATTAGTCTTGACGGTACTCTGTGTGCCCGACACATTAGTGCCGGTGCTCGATTAGTGAGGCGACACTCTCTGATCGTGCTTGGCGCGTGAGTACTTGGTACTCTACGATTAGTAGCCGATACTCGATTCGTGCGGCGACCTCTGACGGTGCCCGGCTGCAGTGAGTACTTCGGTACTCTACGGTTCTTGTGACACTCTACGACCTTGCTTCAGCACATTAGTGCCGGTACTCGATTAGTGCGATGGCACTCTCATCGATGCTTGACACTCACGCTGTGCCTTTCTGACACCTGATCTTTATCTTGTACCTTCGAAGATTACTTATTGTGTTGTGTCCTACTCATTCCGTATTACTGGTCTAGGCAATCCAACGGTTATATGATTAGACTCTGAATAAAGAATAAGAGTAAAGAAATGAATATGGGAGATCTGAATGTACCTACGGGTATCTCTGTATCTGTTCTGTAGTACCTACGGGTACCTCTGTATCTGTTTTGTAGTACCTACGGGTACTCTTGGTACAAGTAAAATCTCTATAGTACCTACGGGTACTTCTGTATTGGTAAAATGAGTTTAAGTTCTGTGATATAAGTATAAGTCCAGTAGTACCTATAGGTACCTCCATATCATGAATCTGTGTAGTACCTACGGGTACCTCCGTATAAGTTCTGGATAAGTATAATCTCTATAGTACCTAATGGTACCTCCCGACGAATAAGTGCATGTCTGAGTATAAGTTAGAAATATAAGAGGCCAAGTTAAAGTAATACCCAAGTATGAGGATACGGGGAAATACGAGAATAAGTTAGGAATCTGAGTGTAAGATCCATAATACAAGAATAAGCTACGCCCAGCTTACTTTAGTATAGAGTTCATTAGGACAAAGTATAAGACTGCATGTGCAACGTATAAGCTCCAAGTAATGCAAGTATAATGTACGTAAGACAAGGGATGTATAAAGTAGTACCAAGTATAGATGAAGTACAGAGTATAAGTTACGTAGTACCCTCTGGTGCCTTTCTTTTAGTAACTCTTACTAGAGATCTGGATAAGTATTAGTCTGACAGAAGTTTAGGTAGATATCATTTGGGAGATCTGAATACGTATATGTCTGATACAAGTAAAAGTATGTGTCCTTTGGGAGAGTGAACAAGTAGCACTTACGAGTACTTCCGTATAAGAATAGTTCCCCAATACTAGTATGAGTTCCGTAATGCAAATATAATCTCTGTAGTACCTACGGGTACCTCCGAACAAGTGTAAACTCCGTAGTATAAGTATAAGCTTTGTAGTACCTAAGGGTACCTCTTTATAAGCATAAGTTCTGTCAACTCCTACGGGAGATCTAAGATAGATATGAGCACTAGTACGTGTATAAGTACCTCCATGTAGGTATAAGCTCTGTAACTCTTACAAGAGATCGATACAAGTATAAGCTTGAGATAAGTATGAGTATGTGGATAAGTACCTCTGTATAAGGGTATGTATAAGCTCAGTACCGCATATGAGGAATATGTATAAGTATATGTCATATGGGAGATAAGTATAAGTATGTGTCCTACGGGAGATAAGTATAAATATGTGACCTATGGGAGATCGGAATATGAATAAGTCTGCCATAAGTGTAAGATCTGAGTAAGTATAAGTTCAGTACCGTATACGAGAAATCTAAACAAGCATAAGTTTTTTATAAGGATAAGTATGTATGCAAAATTGTTATATGATAACAAGTATGGCAAGTGTCTGTTATATGAATTCTGAAGATTCCGATCTTCATTTACCTATTTTATGTTAATTGTGATTTAATACAAATGCATGTGTTTCTGTATAAGATATGTTTCCCATTAAGCGTAAAGCTTAGCACGGGTTTTTAATCCGTGTAGGTACAGGAGAAGACATCTGAAAACTTTCGCATACAGTTGGGCCAGCACACTAGTAGGTGTTCATCACAGTTGGTTCCCTGCTCTGATTTGTAAATGTAAAAGTACAGTTTTTGAATATGTAAATGGGACTTGGTATATGTGTATAGATTTTGATGGACACCACTCCGGTGGTAGTTCTTTTGTATATCTCTCTATGATATTTTTATTACATTAAAAAAATCGGAGTAAAGTCGAAAGTATGGTTTAAGTACAGCCGGTCGGATCCCTCTAATCGGGTCGGGCCAGGGAATCGGGGCAATGACAATGTCACTCGAGAGGAGCCTCCTGGAAATCAGAGCAAAGATACGGCTCTTTTTTTGGGTATAGGGTGCTAATATTCCAGACAGTTCATTATATAGATAATACCAATTATATGAATTCAATGTTTTCAAACCCACAAAATAACTGAAAAACTGCAAATCTGAATGTTCAACAATTAATCCCACCTCTGAGGCATTTTAATGTTCCATTACTGGATTCCAATCATATAATCAAACAAAAAGTAAGAAAATGAAGAAAGAAATCAAGAGACAAGAAGAGAAAAATTCAGATTTGAGCTTAAATCTTCGCCTCAACAGTAAATAAATTGAATATCTGAGTACAACACCTAAATCTCTTCAATATAAATAAAAATCTGCTATAAAACTACTCTAAGATATATTAAAAATAAAAATCTACCTTAAAACTAAAGAGAAAATGGCCAGTTTAGAGAGAAAACCCATGAGAGAGAAATCCAAATTTACAGCTAATCTTTATGCGAACCTTAGTGAAATCTGAATCTATATTGCCCAACAAGAAATCTCTTCAATAGAAATAAAAATCTGCTCTAAAACTACTCTACAAAATCTAAAACAAATCAAAATCTACTGGCTACTGAAAAAAATGGGCAGTCTAGAGAGAAGCCCATGAGAGAAATATAAAATTCCGCTGCCCTCTTTACCTAAAAAGCGAGAGTATATATATGGTCCAAGGGAATTGAAATGAGGTTTGAAATTAGGTCAAAATATCAATTTTCGGCCTTTTAGGTTTCTCCGACATTTTTGGTGGCGACCGCAGTAATTTAGTCGACCATGATTACCAGTTTGCGACACAATTTCCTGGTTGCGACCAAGTTTTCTGGTTGCAACACAATTTGCAATCCTGACTAAGTTCACGGACATCAACTTGTTTTTCTTCTCCAACATCGGAGGCCATAGCATCATTTAACTCGAATTTGGGCGTGTGAGTACTCCTTGGAAAGCTCTTTGAATGAAGAATGCAGACATGAGGGAATTTGAACCATTTGATGTTCCAGATGGTACAGAAAATTTATCTTCCCAGTGGCGTATTTGTGGGACTCTCGGTTAGCTCTTCTTTTGAAATATATTGCTCATTTCTTGCCAAATCACTTGCTTTTCATCTTAATCCTACAAAGCAGTTTAGGAAATTTTATGAGTTTTACATGAATATGGATATAAAATGCACAAAATAGCATGTGAAATGAACTCAAAACATAGATGAGTTTTGCACTCATCAAACACCCCTAAAGTTGAAGTTTTGCTTGTTCTCAAACAAATAAAAGAAAGAAGTTGCTTGTCCCTAACAGCTAAGGAAGAAGAGTTCATTTCACCACTTTATTTAACCAAACTGAGTAATCCAAGCTTTGCAAGAATTGTATGATATGTATCTCAAGAATTACCCTTACAAGGAATATAGAGAATAGTCAAGATAATTTATTTCATTTTAATAGTGAATTAATCTCATAATAAGACAAATTTAGATCATGGTTCTCTGGGTGTGTGTGTGGTGTGTGGTCTTCCCACCATCCAGACAATTGCAGAAGCTGATGAGTTTGCTGAGATTGGGATAAGTGCGCGGATCTCCTAAGATGAATTTATTTAGGTTCCATAGGCTTGTTGTTCTTATCACTCTCCCACTAAATGTAGGCACAAACAACTCGAGATCAAGTAGGTCTTTATAAGAAACTGTAATGTATAGGCTTAGGTAGGGGTAGTTAAGTAGTCATTTTTAGGCACAAAACTTACTGAGCAGCACATATTTTACTGCATTGAGAAGCTCTACTCCATCTGATTCTTACCATCGGCATAGTGACACTCGAGCAACCCAAAATCTTTTTAGGTGCATCCTTCCATGTACTCCTCCATATCACTTTTAAGCACAAATTTTGCATTTTCAACAAACACCAAGAAGCCTTTTCTTTAAGACAGGTTATTAGAGTGGTGCGTGTCAAAACCCCTTAAGCTTTCACCAGCCCTTGCGAGCTTTAAATCAATGCTCGGACAGTGTATAGGGTACTAGGTGTTGAGACACCCCTTAGGATTACTTGCTCTAGGGAAGGAAGGCTACGAGGCTAGACTAAGCTCCTCCTTGACTTTTTATTGTATTTTTCTTCTTTTTACACTTGATATATATATATTTTGACAACTCTTTTGATTTTCAACGCTCATTCGACCAATATGGAGTTATATTTCCTATGGAAAAATAACACGAAACTCTCCTCACCCACATTTCTCAATTATGTTCAAATCCTCATGTTATGGGTGAGTTTAGTTCTTTATTGAGGGGATAGTGATGTATAGGAGGTTATTGGCTTCAAACTTGGTTTTTTTTTTTTTTTATAAACAAGTTTGCTCTTTAGGCTCAACATCTTGGTACTAGAGGAGTGTGCATATGCATATTATTAATAGGAGTTAGCTTAGAAAGGCACAATCTTTCCCAAGGATGGCACATATCATTTCTCAATTGTTGTATTGCCTAGGATTTCGCCTCAAGCGATAATAGAACAAGTTCTAGAACCTATGGAGATCAAAAAAAATTAGATGGATTCTCATAAAAGCCTTCTCTAACCAGCAGCTGCTTTTCAAGGGTACTTAGTGACCACGTGCATGGATTTTGAGAAACCAATGACTAAATAGCCTATTAAAGAGATAACTCATTAAGCATTAAGTCCTATTATCTTTAATATTGTTCATATGCCAAGGGTTCATTTATGGTCCTTATTGACATCACAACAACTCCAAGCAAAACTCAATTAACTCAATAAACTCTAACTAAAAAAAAAAATTACCAAACTAAGATGTAAGTTAGGAAGCATCAAACAAAGTCATTATCCAGAAAAGAACCAGAAAATTTCATCCTCAAAGTTGTCATTTGCAACATGTGGGGTGTGACATGATCAAACTAACAGAAAATAAAAGCACCCCAAACTTTAGAGATGAACATTGTCTAAATGTCTAGCAATGAGAAAAAGAAGCAATAAAGTAATAATAAGGTAATAAAAAGAGTTGGGAAGAGTGAACTCCCTTTGTAGTCTTGTGCCACTTTGAATAGGGCCTTGATGATTTTCAGGCATTGACATTGGTGTACTTCTGCCTTGATACACTCTTTAACCTTTTAGGAGCCATGAAAGTGGCTTTGGCATTTTCTCAAACACTTGGTGTACTGCTTCCCTTCACCTCAAATGAGTGAGTTTGATTCTTCAAAACCTCCTTCAATACATGCAAATCACTCCACAATCAACAATGATCCACAAAACTAAAACAAACAACCCGAGAACAAAATTTTCTTCCATTGTAACTCCTCTTTGATGCTTGGAATGATGGATGGAAAATTGGGGTTCAAAAAAGGTAAGTTTGTGGGTTTGTGATTGGTTTTGAAGCTTAGAGATGATGGAGATGGATTGGGGAGGGATGTGATTGAGGATTTGAGTGGATGGGAGATGAATTTGAAAGTGGTTAGAAGTTACGGGTTGGAGGAAAGAGTATGGCAGGATAGAGTATAAAGTAGGAAGAAGAAAAATGGGTTTTAAAGGGTTAAAGAGCCTTTGTTTTCTTGGCGTAGTCTTGGTCACGTCGTGGTCTGCTTTCGACACCCTTTTTTTTTATCAACTATTTATACTCATATCTCCTTCATTTTAACTCGGAATGGATGTGTAGGACTCGTTGGAAAGCTCTTTCAATGTAGAATGTGCTCATGGGATGAGGTGAACCATTTGGAGCCTCACTCAATACAGAAAAATCAGAATGTTCAATGCTGTCCAGTGTGATGATTTCTTGACTCCTTAGGTTCTCCTTGCTTTGTCTCTTGCCCATGTCCTTGCTATCAACTAAAGTCCTTCATGCTTATATATTCTCTCAAAATTCCTCAATAGCAACCCTTAATGATTTCATTCATGCTTAAACTCATCTCTTGTCTTCAATTCTCCTCAAGCATGATCATGAACCTTCCAACTTTATATTTAAGTTCAATTTGGTTCATTTCATCTCAAAAACCTGAAATTTGATGAACATCTCCACTCCAAAATTTTTTTTTTGGTTTTTTTTTCACATTTCAAGCACTATAATTACATCAACCACTTTCCAACTTCTTGCCTTCGCTCTTGAAAACTAGTCATGACAACATGTTGAGCTTCAAACTTACCTTATTAAAGAAAACACTAACATAGTTAAAACTATTCTTGGAATTTTGTCCAGTAGTAAAAAAAATAGCGACAAATGGAATAACTAAAAAAAATAGAAAAGAAAAGAGAATGGATAGAATCCTTATTACTTAGCTTAGGTTGCCTCCCGAAGCTTCTCCGTTTTTAGAGTCAGCTAGACTCATTGGAAAAATACTAGTATACCATTTGACCAATCATTCATCTTGGAAAGCACTTCCTCTTTATAACCATTCAACTCAAGGATGTTTTCTTTCAGATTTTGAATAGGGGAAATAAACTAAAAATCCCCTTTAATTATGGCTGGTGGTTCAACCACAATTTCTTCAAAACAGTCCCCTCTATGTGAAGTAGATGTAAACACATTTATGCTTAAGGGGAATTTGTTGGTGTATGTGCCCTTTGATTGAAGCGAGAGCACGAGAATTTTTACGCACATGGCTCTTTCGCTCAAGTCGAGGTAATGTTTGGTGAAGATTGAACTTTGCTTTCTCCTCACCCCTAAGCAAGGTGAGCTCCCCCTTGTTGATGTCAATCCATGCTTGGCTTGAGGAAAGAAGTGGTCTTCTTAGTATATGAGAATTTTGTAGATCTCCTTCAATGCCCCGAGTCACAAAATCCATGGGGAAGGTAAATGTGTCAATCTTCACCAAAAATGTTTTTCAATAGCCATTACTTGACTTTCCTCTTCCATTTCAGTTTATCCACTAATGGCTCTTCATCCTCTAAGTTGTTTAGGAGTGTCTTGTTCTCAATTTCCAGCTCATTTTCACCTTCTTCCACAGATTTCAGTATATGAAATTTCTGCACATTGCTCAAATGAGCATCCATGCATTTAATGGGATTTTTCAAAGTATTACTAAGAGAGGTCCTAGAAAATTGATCCTTGAATGCTTGGACTAAGTGTCCAATTTGACCTTTTATTTTTTTCAATCTACCACTAGTGTTGACTTGGAAGGTATCTAAATATGAGAATTTAGCACATGCATGAGAATACTCATCTTCTTGTTCTCATCCATGTGATGAAATTACGCTCCTTAGCGAAAACAACTCTTCTTCTTTTTGAAATGTGGGGTTGAACTCCATTGATAAGACAATACTCCTTGTTCCATGAGTGAGTCATTCTGAATTCTTTGATTCAAATGATGAATAAGGAAGTCAAGCTTGGCTTCTATGGAGGCAATTCCATCTTCAGATATTCCTCCATGAGTACCCACAAATAGAAGAAAAACAAAGAAAATAAAGTACAAAAATACTAATAGTAAAAAAAAAATAAAATAAAATTACCTGAAACAACTCACAACCAAAAGCCTAAATTAGCGATCCAAAATGTCAACTTCCAATGAGAGAAAGTGAACGCAATCCCGAGCAAACGGCGCCAAAAACTGTAAAGGCCAGGAATGATGTATATGTGAAATATGGCCCGATGGAGTGAATGTGGTAAATACTCAAAACTGATTTGAAACAAAAGTAAGTGAACTCAAAATTGAAATGAAAAGTGTACCAACACTCAGCACTTTCACTTAAGTGCAGGTCATACAGTAATAAAGTGGACTCTAGGAGTCCGGATATTATGCCATGAGAGTTGAGTTCTAATTTAGATTTGATCACCACTGATTACAAGGGCTCTTCACTATTGGCGATCAAATAGGATGTGGAATAAAATCTAATTAAGTGAGCTAAAAACTGATTTAAGTAATCCTAAAATCTACCAAATAAACAACTACTTGAATTCTAAAAGGTATGAGAGAGTCACTAGGGATGGGGATAATTATTTACAAAGCAGTTTACATTTCCTTGGCCTTGATAATTGTAAGTTGAATGCTAGATTTGTGAAGCGATGTAGTATAAGCCCAGGATTTCTTATACACCATACATTTCACTAGTTAGAGATCCATATTCCTTTTCAGGACAAATGGGTCTAAATAGCTACTTGTAAAATTTTGCTCTCTTTAAGATTTGATTGTTTGTCTTTTTCAATACTGCTTCACAACCATTTCTTAGGACTAAAGAATTCTTGCCCCCGTAGACAGGAAAATGCAAGCCTTCTCCAATGTAATTGGTATCTCGTCCTTCAAATCTGTGAAATTTTATATCATGATTAGATCTTTGCTAACACGGGATCAAGATCCTTTTATCGGACCAAGGAGAGCCTCGATCAACTAAATTGATACATCATCTAATTAATCCTCACACCATGAGTAAATTAGTGATCTATCAAAGTAATTTTCAAAGTTCAGTGATTTCCAAGATATTAGTCTAACTTATACCCCTAAATTCTAGCTCTTTGCTCTTAGGAATCTCCGTCTCCGTGTCACTCAGAGGGCCTCACGGAAATCGAGGCAAATATACGGCTCTTTTTGGGTATAGAAGTTACTAATAACCAGGAACGAGTTCATTATATGAATAATACCAGTGTAGATTTGTTTTCAAACCAACAAAATAAGCTGAAAAGCGCAAATGCGAATGTTCAACAATTATCCCCACCTATAGAGGGCGTTTAATGTTCCATTCTTTGGATTCAATCATCACCAATCAAACAAAAAGTAAGAAAATGAAAAAAGAAATCAAGAGACAAGAAGAGAAAATTCCATATTTGAGCTTAAATCTTCGCCTCAACAGTAAATAAATTGAATATTTGAGTACAACACCAAAATCTCTTCAATAGAAATAAAAATCTGCTCTAAAACTACTCTAAGATCTGTTAAAAATAAAAATCCGCAACAAAAACTAAGAGAAAATGGCGGGTTTAGAGAGAAAACTTCATGAGAGAGAAAATCCAGATTTTTAGCTTCAATCTTTGTCTGAACCTTAGTGAAATCTGAATCTCTGTTATACAACACCGAAATCTCTTCAATAGAAATAAAAATCTACTCTAAAACTACTCTAAAATCTAAAACAAAACAAAATCTGCAGAAAAACTAGAAAAATGAAGAATTCTAGAAGAAACCCATGAGAGGCTCTCAAATCTTCCCGCTACCCTCTTTTACCTAAAAAACGAAGTATATATATGGTCTCAGGTGAGAAATGGGCTTTAGAAATTAGGTCAAAATATCGATTTCGGCCTTTTTTAGGTTTCTCCGGCGTTTTTGAGAATTACCGCGACATAGCAAATTTGGTATGACATGGTTTTGGTCGCGACAAATTTTTTTGGTGCGACACGAACTCACTAAAATGACCAAAGTTTTACGGTTCTTGACACAATTTCTGAGTCGCGACTAAGTTCTGGACAACAACTTGTTTTCTCCAACTTGTCGGTCGCCTTCTTCATTTTAACTTCAGTTTGGGGCGTGAGTACTCGTTGGAAGATCTTTGAATCTTAGGCCATCCATGAAGGAATTTAAACCATTTGATATTCATATGATACAGAAAAATTTATCTTCCCAGTGGCGCGCTGTGAGACTCTCGGTTGACTCTTCTTTTGGAAATATATTGCTCATTTCTTGCCAAATCACTTGCTTTTCATCAATAATCCTACAAAACCAAATTTAGAGGAAATTTTATGAGTTTTACATGAATATGGATATAAAATGAACTCAAAACATAGATGAGTTTTGCACTCATCAGTCTACAAGCCTAGCTTAGTTGGTTAGAGCTTCAACTTTAAAATGGCTGAACATGTGGAGGAGTGGGGTTTGAATCTCAATGGAGATAGTTTACTACATTGTATTAAAAGTTATTAGTTTTCAAGAAAAAAAAAAGAATACTATTAATACAATCTTATTTTAACCTACCTAAAATGCTACATCTCATAGTAGCAAACTATCTCTGATGAGACTCGAAACCCCCCCCAAGTCTTGTTTTAAACGTTGAATGCTCTAACCTACTAAGCTAGGCATTTGGACCTCTTAATAGTAACGTATTCACCTAATTAAAATATCTTTTTTAACGCACTACTTTTTTTTTATACATGATCCTGACTCCATGTAAAATAAAGATTCTTATTTTCTTATTTATTTCAATTAATATAAATAATATTTATTTATTTATTTTCTTAGTCTGACGATTTGTTCAATATTTATTTTATTTTGGTAGCCTATAATACATTCATTTACTAAAAGATTAAATCAAATGTGTTTGTTATTTATTTATTTCTGCATCACGATTGTATCCCCAGCATGTCTTGTATTGTCTTGGAATTAACTAAATAATTAAATTAAATACATGTATTTATTTATTATTTCTCATTGAGATATCTAATCATGTGTGCATTCATCAACTAAGCAATTAAGAGGAAAACTGAAAGAAAGAACATAAGTAGGAACAACCACTTGAACCTGAGTGAAGAAAATTTGAAACAAACCAGCCCAGAGAGCAAGAGAAATGAAGAATATAGAAGAGATAGAAACAGAGCAAGGGGAAGAAGATAAAGCTGATTACTTAATGTCAGATAAAGCGTTCGCCATCATGGAACAAACATTGATGTAGAAGGATTTCATATGAGAAAGAGGTTTTAACAAGCTTATCTCACCATTTAGAGAGGTGATGGAGAAAAGAGGGTGGAACTTATTGTGTGAGCACAAACCAGTTGGGTTTGCTACAGTTGTTAGAGAATTCTTTGCAAATATGGTTGGGAAGAAAGAGAAGATGTGCTACATTAGAGGAAAATGGATCTCCTTCGATAGGAAGGAGATCAACAAGACCTATAATTTGAAGGAGCAGAAGAGTGGATCCAAGTTCAAGAAGTTGTTGAAAGATCCAGACCACTAGAAAATTGTTGAGTTTCTCATGAATGGAAAAGGTGAGTGGAATTCAACAAAGAAGAACCCCTTTGAATCCATTGCAAGAGGATCGCGGCGAGAAGCAAAAGTATGGTTTACTTCCATCAATTTAGTCCTCCTACTTGTGAAGCACCTAAGCACAATACGAGAAGGAAAGGCACTCTTACGTATGCTATACTAAAGGGGTATAAACAGATGTAGAATATTATGAGACATCCATTACGAGACTACTAGTAACAATTACAGGAGGATTGATGCACCTTTATAACCGTCACGGATTGTGCATATTAGGAAGGTGAAAGGAACCTGGGAAGAAGAAGAAAGGCGTCTTAGGACTTCCTGTAACACCCCAAATTATACCCTAACAGTTTTATAACATGTTTTGGGTATAATAAACGTAAAAGTATATTTATCTTGAATAAAATAAGCAATAACTTGGAATTAGCTAGCAATTAAGAATTAGAATTACTAAATTACCAATTCATGACCCAAGGGTCATAATATAATAAGTTCATATGCCAAAGTAGGAATAAGCATAAGTTAAATTACAAATAATAAAGTAGATTAGAGACTATTGTAAAAATATCATAAATTGATTTGCAAATAGTAGAAGAGTTGAAGGACCAAAGAGTAATAAAAGAAAGATATTAGAATAAAATAAGGAAGAAAATTGAGAGAGGCAAGTGGCAGAAGAAAGAGGAGGGAAGTTTCCTCCTTGGAAAGTGAAATAAAGGGGATAAGATCAAATAGGATAAGACCAAAAGAAATATCTCATTTTGAGTGCGGGAGAAAGGAGAGCAAATACGGATAAGAGAGAGAAAGAAAAGAAAGGAGGAAGAAGAAGAAGAAGATCACAATTATGGAACTAGGATTTTGTATAAAAAAAATATGGAAATATAGTTCGACAGAACCATGAATATGTGTATATAAACTAGGGGTGTACGGATACATGTCTTAGGTTGTATGGAATTTGAGTATGTATGCTAGAGATTCTCAGATTGTATGGAAATCTAGTTTGAGTGCAGACGTTTAGATACATGGTTTGAAACCCTTGTTTTGTGTATGGTTTAGTTGGAAACTCCTAAACTCATTTCTTATAGGGTTGAGTTAAGAAGAGCTTTAAGGCTCTAAATATGTGTATGAGAAGGGTCTAGTTGCAAGTTGAACGGAAAATTCCTATTGTTGATCATATACGATATACGGACCTTAGAACGAGTCTTTAGGTTAGAATTAAAGGGAATCTGGAAGTGAATCCTTCTGTGAAATTGTAGCCAAATCAATGAACTTGATGTTAGGCTTTTGAATTTCTCAATTCGGACTTATGTAGACCAAGTTATGGTCTTTTTACTCTGAACAGTCAAATGGGGAAGGGGTCGTCAAATAGAGGTCGTCAAGCGGGTACTTTCGTCAAGCGATTGCTGCGTCAAAGTGCTTTCGTCGAAGCGTGCTCGTCAAAAGCGATTGCTTGTCAAAGCGATTAACGTCAAAGCGGTACTTTCGTCAAGCGGTGCTCGTCGAAAGTGCTCGTCAAGCGGTTCGTCAAGCGATTGCTGCGACGTCAAATGGTGCTTCGTCAAAGCGATTGCACCGTCAAGCGGTGCGCAAGGCCAAGCGATTTTCGTCAAACAATACTCGTGAAGCGATTGCTCGTCGAAGCGGTGCTCGTCACTTGATCACGGCTCGTCGGCTCGTCAAAGGTTGATGCGCGTGACCTCGACGGAAGGTCATAACTCCTTCGTTGACTCGATTTGAGTGTTCTTGGACTCTATGGAAGCCCATTGAGTCAGGAATACATTCATATGCCTGAGGAGGGATAGTAGATGTCAAACCGGTGTTAGAGCAAGCTCGTCCATGACAGCTCAGCTCGTCGATCGAGTCGGATCATCCAGGCCGGCTGCGCATGACCTCGACTTCAGTCATAACAACTTCGTTTGAACTTGATTTGGGTGTTCTTGGACTCTGGAAGCCCATTGAGTCAAGAATCATCAATAAGAACAGTTTGATAAGATTGGAACTCATGTAGTTCCAGAAAACACGGAAAACATTAGGCAATTACAGGTAACCATAGTTATTTGTATTAGGAATGCCCTATTATGAATTAAATAACTCATAGCATACATAGTAAGCATAGTTATTTATGCATGTAATGAGATATGAAAAATGAAAGATATGAATAAATGATGGTATATTTATATATCACATATGATTCTAGAATGGCGACAATTATTCGGGAATGAGATATAAGCGAAGGCATAAAATACCACAGTGATTTATGCCTTAGAACTGGTAGAGGATAGATGGGCATACTTTATTAGGAAGAATAAGTACGCAGCATATCGGTTATATTCGAGATCCGAGTTTGGTTTAGGTCGATGACATAAGATCCGTTTGGATCGGGTGGCCGGAAAGGGTCACCTGGCCTTCTCAAGGCCCTCATGGAATAGGTCACTGTCTCGGACAGTGATGATACCTTCGGGTATAATATATTACAGCGCCTACGGGCCCTCATGGACCACTGTTTCATACAGTGAATATAGCGCCTTCGGGCCCTCATGGATTATAGTTTCCTGTATCCACTTCTAAGGTTTATCACGAGTTATGAAACATAAAAGAAATTGGCGGAATTTATGCAAGAAATGTAGGGAATACATGACATGATATGAGAAGCATAGCAATGCTATACGATGCTGATATACAGTTACAAGAACAAAGAGTAAAAGTACAAGATTACATGAAAAGTATATATGGAAGATGATAAGAAATATAAGTAGTTATGAAAAGTATATATATGAAATGATAAGAATGCATAAATGTTATATATGTTATATGCAATTGTATAGAAGTGTGGTGACTCTTAATAGAAGTCATATTCCCAGTAAGCGTAAAGCTTAGCACGGATTCAATCCCAGGTGTAGGTGCGAAGGAAACCGGAGGACGGGACAATCCACATCGGCGGTCAAGGCCACACGTGATAGGTGCCTTTGGAAGACCTTTAGGTCTATTTTGTATATGAAATTTTGTAACCAATGTAAATATTGTAGATGTTGAACATTTCCATATTTGGAGCTTGTATATATATTTTGTAATCCGCTGCTACAGAATATAATACAAGTTAATTGTTTAACATTATATGAATATGCAAGTGTAAAGGTTATAAGTTTTAAAAAAAAAAAAAAAAGAAAGAGTGACCCTCACTTAACATCTATCTTAGGAGTTGGGCGTCACGGTTGTCAGTATAGAGCTTAGGTTTTAGGCGTTGGAAGCCTAGATTTAGGTGGCTCTGGAATGAGTATATAAGATAGAAAATTTTGTGTTTAGTAATGTGTTGGCCTGATGTGGATGTCCTTGTGTTTTGTATAGATGGATCGTCTCGAAGAAGGCTGCGAGTGTTAACTGATGGAACAAGGGTTATCGACCTGAACCTTTGGAAAGTAATGTACTAATGAACCATAGAAGCCTTCTTTGAGAATATCGCCAAAAGACATGGCTCGTTTTAGATAGATTGACCGCTCCTAAAGCTCCAATAGACACGATGAGAAGACATGGACGGAGGAATTCCATGGGTCGATCATGGAAGAGTCGGAGAAAGCTAAGTGCAGTTAGAAAGTTAGAAGAGTATTAGAAGAGGTTAGATGTCCTCCGTCAGAGAGTATCATGTGCGATCTCAACATTGCGGGGTGAGGCTATCTGACTGAGTGGAAACTAGTGCTCAAAGTCCAAGGATTCTAAATCCCATGACATAGAATTCTTTGTCAAGTTCGGGACAAAGTATTCTTGAGATGTATAGGGATTCCAAATGGAAGCAGTTCCTGAATTTGAAGCAAAGGAACTTATCGGTGGCCGAATAAGGAAAAAAAAAAAGAAATTTAGCCATCTTAGTAAATAATATGCACTGGAATTGGTCCCCTCACCGAGGCATTTCTCAAGCATAGTACCTGAGGACGGACTCCATGATTCCATCAAGAGGTATTTGGCACCTATGACTTCTCTCCAAACAAAGGGATTTACTCGCCTGGTCCAAGCTGCAATGAAAGTAGAGAGACTTGAAACGAGCAACAAAGAAAGATTTCAAAAAAAGAAGTTTTCTAAAGGAGTCATCTCCTTGGGGAAGAGCCAGAGAATGCCTCAATCGTAATATAGTTCCGCCTCGAGGGGAAGGCAAAGGTCCAATGTAACACGTAGTACGTAGAGGTGCTTCGCTGAACAGTGAGAAATACCCCAATGCCTCACTGCCATAAAAGGCATTTGGGAGTTTGCGTGATATTGGACAGAGGGTGTTTTCTTGTGGAAGCCCCTGGCATTTGAGCTACGTTGTCACCGAGAGTTGTGGATAATGTAAGTCAACAAGGAAGTGGCAGAGGAAAGATTCACACCACCACCAGATCGTGGTAGTATCGAGGCCCATCTCAAGATAGGAGACGAGGAGGCATATTGTTCGGTAAACAAGATCGTCCTATGCCTACAAAAGACTTACATCTATATGCTATGAAGGCTCATGAGGATCAGAATGCTCCGAGGTTATAGCCGGTATATTTTCTTTATAAGGATATAGAGATGCATGCATTGATTGATCCCCGATTTACTCATTCATATGTGCTCTATGGAGCATGCATTTGACAGCATCGCCAATGGAGAAATTAGCATATGACATGAATGTATCTAGTCCACAAGCACAACATTATTGTGAATAACATATATAGAAATCGCTCTACATTGTTACAAACAAGAGAGTTTCACGATTTGATAACCCTTACCATCTCGAATTCCACCTGATTCTAGCATGGATTGGCTGTCTAAGCACCGAGCCATCGTTGATCAGGACAAAAGACTCAAAGAGTGTCAAAATGCTCCGACCGCACCGAGGTAACAAGACAAGGCATTAGATCAAGTGTAATGTCTAATGTCATATCCACTATGCAAGCTAGAAGAATTATGAGGAAAGGATGTGAGGCATTCTTGGCTTTGATACTTGACTCCAAGAGGCCGTTGATGTAGAAAAGATCTCAGTAGTAAGGGAATTTCAGATGTATTCCTCTAAGAGTTACCAGTATTCCATAGGGAGAGAGAGGTGGACTTAGCTATAAATGTACCAAGAACAAGCCCCTATGTCAAGGGCACCCATGATGGCTTCAACTGAGTTTTTAAAGAGTTAAAGAGTCAATTGCAAGAACTTTTAGATAAAGGATTATCCGACCAGGTGTCCCCTTTAGGGTGCACCTCGTTTTTTATTTGTGAAAAAGAAAGATGGCACTTCACGGATGTGCATCGATTATCGGTAGATTAATAAGGTGACATGAAAACAAGTACCCATTACAGAATTAAGATTTTTTGATCGCCTGAAAGGAGCGGGTGTCTTTTTCGAAGATGTACCCGCATCGTGGTATTATCGAGGGTAAGGAAGGAGATGTCAACTACGAACCCATATGGTCATTATGAGTTTTTGGTCATGCCATTTGGGTTGACTAATGCAATCGGCAAGATTCATGGATTTGATGAATAGGGTTTTTCGAATTCTATGGATCAATTTGTTGTGGTTCTTATTTGATGACATCCCTGTATTCTGCTGACAATGTGAACATGAACAACACTTGAGAATAGTTCCAGAGACGCAGAGATAGTGAGAGTTATATGCTAAGCTCAGCAAATGTGATTTTTGGCTGTGCTGAGTTCTACCCAGCTATATTGTAGGTCTCACTGAGGTATAAGAGTTGATCCCGCTAAGATTGAAGCTGCTTAGGGACCGAAATCACCTCAAAATGTAACCGAGGTGAGAAGTTTCGGGCTTAGCCGCTATTATAGAAGACGGTGAGAGGCTTTTCGGTCATAGTTTCTCCGCTCACCAAGTTACTCAGAAAGGAATAAAGTTTGGAGCGACGTAATAAATGCTCGAATAGTTTTGAACGCTTGAGTGGATGTCGGTTGGCACTGCAGACGACTACACCTACCTAGAAAAGAGTATACCAGATAGTGATGCTTCATGATCAGGGGTTATGATGCGTGTTAATGCAAGATGGGAAAGTAGTGGCGAAAGGCCCGTGCGCTTGAAGCCACGAACAAACATCCCCACTCATGACCTGTGAAAGTTAGCCGCAGTAGGTTTGCTTTAAAAATATGGCGACACTACTTATACGGGGAAAAGTGTAGAATTTACACCGATCATAAGAGTCTCAAGTACTTGCTAACGCAGAAAGAGTTAAATTTGAGACAGCGGAGGTGGTTAGAGTTATTAAAGGATTATGACTGCATCATAGATTACCATCCCGAAAAGGCTAATATAGTAGCCGATGCTTTAAGCCGAAAGACAGTGGTAGCAATGTCACTACAAGATGCTGATTGTAGATTAGAGGATGATGGAGCTATGTTAGCTCAATTAGAAGCTACAAGAACTCCGCTTTAAAACAAATGATTATAGATGCTGTAAAAATGATGAAGAGTTACAAAAAAAATACAAGATGGTTAGATGGTGACAAGATCGAGTTTTTAGAGAGTTAGTCGGAAGCTCAGATTTCCATAATAGATTGCGTGCGATGATAAAGAGCTAAACAAAGTTACTATTCAGGTCTATAATACGTATTTACCATGCAACCTGAGGAAATAAGATGTACCAGATTCTGAAACGCTTTTATCGGGTGGAAAGGAAATGAAAAGAGATGTGACCTGAATATGTGCTCCAGTGTTTGACGGTCGCCAAGTCAAAGCCGAACACCGCGCCAATGTGTTCGTTAAATCCCCTTCCAATTCCTCAATGGAAATGGGATAACATTACCATGGATTTTGTGTCGGGTTTACCCCTCACACAACAAAAACATGACTCGTCTGAGTGATTATAGATAGATTCACAAAGTCGGCCCATTTTATACCGCCAGATCGACCATTCTATGGATCACTCAGCCGAAGATATGTAGATGAGATTGTGCGATTGCATGGCGCCATGTTCATTGTGTCGGATAGAGATCCGCTGACATCAAGCGGTTCTCGAAGGACTCATACAAATTTAAAGGCACTAAGCTGAATTTAGTATCGCTTTCATCCAAGAAACAAGATGGACAAATGTGAGAGATTGGATTCAAGTACTGCAAAGATATGCTTCGAGGCTGCGGTCATGGAATTTTCGAAGTCGATAGGTATATCTCCATTGATAATTTGCCTATAACAACAGTTTTCATCAAGCATTGGTATGGCACCATATGAAGCTTCAGATATTTGAAATGAACCCCCGCAGGTTTGGGATGTGACTAAATGAGCATAACCGATAGGTCCGTACATAGTAAAGCATACGTAAGAGAAAGCGCCAAGTTATTCGGGCAAGAGGTTAAAGGTGGCTAATGATAGACAAAAGTCGATGCCAACCTAAAGAGGGTAGATATTGAATATAACGCTGGGAGACAAAGTCTTTTTAAAGGTATCACCATGGAGGAAAGTTTTAAGGCTCGTCAAAAGGCAAGCCGAGTCCAAGGTTCATAGGCCATATGAGATTTCGAACGTGACGGGCCCCTTGTATTTACCCGGGGATCGGGCACCTCCGGAGTCGCCACCACAATGTGTTTCATGTGTCGATGCTTCGAGATGTACCGTCGATGAGCTCCGCACATACTACCGCAAGAGATACAAGTACAAGAAGATTTGTCATATGACGAGGAGCCAAAGACCATTCTGCCTCGTATAAGGAAACAAGCCATGAACAAACAAGTACCATTAGTGAAAGTTCTCCGCAACACCACGGTGTAGAAGAAGCTACTGGAGCCATGTTCTATGAGAGCACGTATCCGCAACTCTTCGAATGTGCATGAATTCTCAAGACGCAAATTCTTTTAAGGGAGAGTTGTAATTACCCCACTTATACCCTAACAGTTTTATAACATGTTTGTATATTAAACGAAAAGCATATTTATCCGGAATAAAATAAGCAAATAACTTGAATTAATACAACAATTAAGGTAAATTACTAAATTAATCATGACCCAAGGGTCATAATATAATAAGTCTATATGCCAAAGTAGGAATAAGCATAAGTTAAATTACAAATAATAAAGAAGATTAGAGGCCATTTAAAATAACATAAATTGATTTGCAAATAGTGTAGTTGTTGGTGACCAAAGAGTAATAAAAGAAAGATATTAGAATAAAATAAGGAAGAAAATTGAGGAAGAGACAAGTGGCTTGAAGAAAGAGGGAGGAAGTTTCCTCCTTGGAAAGTGAAATAAAAAGGATAAGATCAATAAGGATAAGACCAAAAAGAAATATCTCATTTTGGTATGGAGAAAGGAAGCCAAAATAATGATATGAGAGGAAGAGAAAAGAAAGGAAGAAGAAGAAGCAATAAAGAAGACTCTGTGTATGGAACTAGGATTTTGTATAAAAAATATGGAAATATAGTTCAAGATGGAACCATGAATATGTGTATGTAAACTAGGTGTGTACTTATACATGTCTTGGGTTGTATGGAATTTGAGAAGGTGTATAAGTTACTGTGTATGGAAATCTAGTTTGGTCTAGAACGTTTAGATACATGGCTCAAACCTTGTTTTGTGTATGGTTTGGGTTTGGAAACTCCAAACCTACTTTATAGGGTTGAGCTACAGGTTTCTGCCCTAAACATGTGTATGAGAAGGGTCTAGTTGCAAGTTGAACCTGCAAATTCCCTATTGTTGATCATATGCAGTATCCGGACCTTAGAACAAGTTTTTAGGTCAGAATTAAAGGGAATCTAGAAGTGAGTCCTTATGTGAAATTGTAGCCACATCAATGAACTTGATGTTAGGCTTTTGAATTTCTCAATTAGGACTTATGTAGACCAAGTTATGGTCTTTACTCTGAATACCAAATAGGTTGGTCACAAACAAGATCACAAACAAGACTATTAAACAAGGTTGTCAAACAAGACTGGCCAAACAAGACTACAAACAAGGTTTCACAACAGTGCTCACAACAAAATACAGTGTCACAAACAAGATTACAACAAAGGTTTCGTCAAACAGTTGCTCGCCAAACAAAGGCTTCGTCAAATGCTGGGCTTCGTCAAGCAAGGCTCGTCACTTAGTACAGCTCGTCACCACAGAGTTGACCCACGCATGACCTCCAACTGAAGGTCATAACTCCTTCTTTGAACTCCGATTTGAGTGTGTTCTTGGACTCTATGGAAAGCCATTGGAGTCAAGAATATCCATATGCCTGAGGAGGATAGCATATGTCAGACCGTTAGAGCGAGCCTCGTCCATGACAGCTCACCTGTCGGCTCAGTCACCGTTTAAGATCGACGCGCATGACCTCCAACTCCGCATATCATAACCTTCGCTTGAACTTCGATTTGGGTGTTCTTGGACTCTATGGAAGCCCATTGAGTCAAGAATCCATAAATAGATAGCTTGATAAGATTGAACTCATATTAGTTCAGAAAACAAGGAAACAGTAGACGTATTGTGTAACCATAGTTATTTGTATTAGGAATGCTTATTATGAATTCATAAATAACTCATAAGCATACATGGTAAGAAGATTTATGCATGTAATGAGATATGAAAATGAAAAGATATGAATAAATGATGGTATATTATAGTATCATATATCACTCATCATACAATATTCTGGAATATGAGATATAACCGAGCATAAAAATACACAAGTGATTGTCTCGCTAGAACCCGGTAGAGGGATATGCACGCCTATTAGGAAGAATAAGTCTGCAGCATATCGCTATATTAGGAAATCGACCCCGTTTGGGTCAAATACATATATCCTGCTTGGGATCAAAAATCCCGAAGTGTCACCACAAATACCGGCCCTCATGGAATACAGGTCAACGCCTCTGACGCTGATGATATCTTCGGGTATAATATATTACAGCGCCTACGGGCCCTCATGGACCACTATTTCATACAGTGAATATAGCGCCTTCAGGCCCTCATGGATTATAGTATTCCTGTATCCACTTCTAAGGCTTCTATGCATACGAAACATAAAAGAAATCGACGGCTATATGCAAAGGAAATGTAGAGAGAATAAGGCACATGATATGAGAAGCATAGCAATGCTATGCGATGATAGTATACAGTTACAAGAACAAGAAGTAAAAGTACAAGATTACATGAAAAGTATATGGAAGATGATAAGAAATGAAACTTGTTATGAAAAGTATATATATATATGAGAAATGATAAGAATCTGTAAATGTTATATGTGTTATATGCAATTGTATAGAAGGTGGGTGACTTAATAGAAGCTACATCCCACTAAGCGCAGTTTAGCACGTGTTCAACTCAGTACGTAAGAGGAAACCAGAGGACAGACAATCCACATCTACAGCTTTTTAGCAAGCCACACAACAATAAAGCCTAATGGAAGACCTTAGGTCTATTTTGTATATGAAATTTTGTAACCAATGTAAATATCAGAGATGTTGAACATTCCATATTTGAGCTTGTATATATATTTTGTAATCCGCCTGCGTAATATAATACAAGTTAATTGTTTTAACATTATATGAATATGCAAGTGTAAAGGTTATGTTTAAAAAAAAAAAAAAAAAGAGACCTCACTTGACATCCTATGCCGAGTTAGCGCTACACTTCCTCTCTCGAATTTTACTATAATAACTAGACCTTCAATGATACTGGTAAGAAAAAGATGCAAGAAATGAAGGAAGAAGATGAAGATAAGGAGAATGTAGAGCAAGCCATTGTGGTGAGCTTAGTAAAAAAAGAGGAGAAAAGAAGAAAAGGAGCTTGAGCCTAATCTAGAATCTATCTCCATGAGGCTTGAGAATACCAGGGACCCCGCCTTAAAAGTTCAAGGTAGCAAAGCAACAGTATGGAGGTGTTAGAAATGCTGAAAAGAATAGAGCAAAGTATGAGAGAAAGAGACAACCAACTGAAACTCCAACTGCAGCTCTCGTAGATTAATTGATGCGTAACTAAGAAAGAGGGACCAAGACTCTAGAGTAATTATACGTAGAGACTTGAATGGAAAAATGCAGATATAAGAAAGGGATGGCCATGTCAGGAGAGTTAAGAGTTAGAGATGTTGCTTTAGGGGAAGAGTCAGGGAAGCAAGAATTCAATTTATGCAAAATGCTGGAAGCTAGAGATCGTAGCATGAAAGCAGCTCTTGAGTTAAGAGATATAGGATGGTTGAACAGTTTGCAGCACTCCAAGGATACCTTAAGGCTCACAACTTAGGAATTGATCAACAACATGTGTACATTGGAATCAACGCTAAGAGGCATTCTTGAGTCAGAAGAGGAATGTTGAAATGCCACGCTAAACATCTAGATTGATTATAAAAATTCTATACCTATCAGGCCTAAGGATGTGACACCCTTTCATGCCTTTTACTAACCATGAGTAACCCGGGAAAGATATCTTTGCCCCTATAAGAGTACTTCGAAGATGAAACTTATGGTACAATCAGAATATCATGAAGAACCCTTGAGGAAATTGAAAAATATAAAAGGGAACAAGCACATAAGGCAAAGTCCAATATAGGGCCAAAGGGGAAAAAAGACTCTCTTATATGAAATTTTTGTCTAAACTCTCTTTGTAATTGCTTTGATGAATGAAAGAAATATTTTGATGATTTGGGAAATGGTGCCTTATGTTAAATTTTTACATTTTTGTGTTCATATTCTAATAATAATATTTAGAGTTTGAATGTTCGCTGAAATTGAATGGTAATTGTTAAGTTGTATGTGCTATGATCACAGGTTGAGTTTGATCGATGAATCAAAATGATCTTCTAGATGTTGATATAGCACAACAACATGTTTAGAAACCAAACAAGAAATTGTTAGATGAAATTGGGGTAGGATGAGCTTAATTGAAAATTGGAAGTTGTGATATTATTAAGGAATAAGTTGAATTTCAAGACTCAGGAAGATTTAAACAAATGATGGAACAAACAAGACTTATAATTATGTTTTGTAAATAGTTGAGTTCTTATGAACCATAAAAACATTCACATGGTCAAAAGTACCTCTGCAACTAATTGTGCTGAGATTAGGGACATCTTCTGAGATCCGTCACAGTTTTAATCTCCCCATAAGTCCTATAACATGTTAGATTATTATTCAAGGCAAACCAGCAAACTCAACTAACAGAAATGATTTGAGCCATCCGGGCGAGTTTGAGCCTTTCAAACCTACCCTTTGATATGCACATATGAAGACACTTTAGTACCTTGTTTGAGCCTAATTTTCAATTTCATCATCAAAGCCATATAACAAAACCTTAACCCTTCCTTAAAGCCAGTCCTTTATTAAATAACCCTAAGGTGCTCAATTAAATCAGAGAATGAGTGTAGAGAAATGGCTATGAAGACAAGCTCGGGGGAGTATTTTTTTAGAGAGAAAAGAAGGATGAAAATTAAAAGATGTTAAAAGTGGGTCAATTGAGTGGAAGATACTAAAGAATGCACAATAGAAGTTTAAGAGGTCAAAAAACAAGATAAGGTCAGAATGAAGCTGGCCTCAGAGCCTTCCTCCCGGGAAGCAATTAGTTCTTAGGGTCTTTCAACACCTAGTACCCTAATGCCAACTGGTATGGGAGCTGCTAACCCAAAGCTCTTTAAGAGTGGAAGAAAGATTAAAAGGGCAAAACATTGCACCATTCCATAAACCTTGATAGGAAATGAAAATTAAAAAGCTTCTACTTTGAAGAACTGAATGTGAATTCTAAAAGTGGAGAAAGAAAAAGCCACAATGGAGAAGTATGCAAAAAGATGCACCCAATTAAGTTTGGGGTTGCTTTTGAAAAAGTGTGTTGAATAGACAAGAAAGGATAAATAGTATGAAGGCAAAATGTTGAGAAAGTACATGCAGCTTGGGTAAACTTGAACCTAAAATGACCAGTTAACTACCCAATGCCCAAGCCAAACATTACAAACCTAAAAGACCTATTTGATCTTGAAGGTTGTATCTGCCCACATTAGTGGAGATTAATATGACCAACAAGACTATGAGACCTTAGAAAAAACAAGGAGAAGTTTATTATCTAAATAGTATCTTAGAAGATTAACTAATTTGCCAAATTGATAAAGGGGTAGACCATCACACACTTAGTAATCCAGTGGTAAATGAATTCAAATTGCTTTACATTATATGAAACTATTTGTTTGCTTTAGTGAATCCTAATTGAAATCTTCTTCATTTTAGATTTGAAACTTGTTCAAAAGCAATTTTACAACTATCCCGTCTTTGAATCACTATTGATGCTGAACAAAAATGGCCTTAAAAAGATGATTTGCTTGAGGATAAGCAAAATTTTCTTTTCTTTCCTTGGGGATAAGAAAAACTTTAAGTTTAGGGGAGTTTGATGAGTCCAAAACTCATCTATTTTTAAGCCCATTTTTCATGTATATTTGAGGTTTAAAAGTTCAATTTAATATGAAATTATGGACTCTTCACCTAAATTTGTGTTTTGAAGGAAATTAGAGAAAAGAAGCAAAAACCATAAAAAATGGCTAAGGCATAACAGCATGTCGCGTACTTCCAAATATGTCGCGAGAAAAGATCAAGACAACCAGTGGAAGTTTGTTGCAATGATCAAGTCTTTGTCGCAGCAAAGACCATGAAGATTGCCCAAAAGAACAATGAAAGATTGTTGAGACATTTTACATCTATGTCACGATATAGATTGTGAAGAAGGCATAAAGAGTCTATCGTGACATTCTAAAGCTATGTCGTGACACTATACCAATCATAATGTAGAAGAGTATTGTCACAAAATTTTGCAACTCTATCGTGACAAAGAACAAGGCAAGTGGCAGAAAAACATTGTCGCAACAATGAAAGGATGTCGCGATAGAAGATAAACAGGAATCATGAAGAAACATTTGACTTATGTCGTGACACACAAATTCTTTATCGCGACACAACTAAGGGCAGGATTGAAAAGAGTTTTTCGCGACATTCAAATTCCTTGTCGTGACACATCAAAGAGACCATAAGAATGCCGCTGATATAGAAAAGATTGGTGCAACACAAGCGCACTTATTCACCGAAGTTTGTTGCTACAATTCAAAACTTTGCCGCGACAACACATAAAGAGATCAGCAACACAAGGCAAGTAAAGAATGTCGCGGATATTTTAAAACATCACGCGAACAATCGTTAGATAGTGATCACCAAGTCAGCACAACATACAAATTCTCTGTCGCGACACTAGAGAGGGAACAAGGCATGAAAGTTTGTCTAGACAATAAATATTTATGTCGCGAAAATCACTCAAGAAGGTTGTGACAAAGTCATGACAAGACATAGAAATTACAGATATGCCGCGACATTTAAAAACTTTGTCGCAAAAAACGACCCAAGTGCAATAAACTGAAGACATGTGCAGAATGTTGCGACAAACCCACAACAAAGCCTGAAGACACACAATTAAGTTTTAATGTCGCTGACATAGACCAATCCTTACCAGACAAAGATATCAACTGGCCTCGTAGCAAATCCACAATTTCATCTTAGAATTATGGCTCAACATTTATGAGCCCTATAATGAAAGAGATAGTAAGGTGAGAAAATATCTTTGGATCAAGAGTCTTTGGCACTTTCATCTGAAATTTTGGAGCTCGGAGAAGCTGAAGTCTTTATTGTATATATTTTCTTTTATTTTATTTTCTTTCTTATTTTATTTCTTTAGGATTAGAGTAATCAGATTGAGATGAAATGTGGAGTTGAAATCATTGTATATCGAGTTTCATTTATGTTTGAATTTAATTGTCTTTTGAAATTTTTTCTAGAGTTTAATTATTTAGTTTGATGACAATTGCAATGAATTTGTTTGATCAACTAGTCATTATTACTTAGACTCAATATGAAAGGTTGGTTCCTCTCTAGGAAGGAATTTTGGTGTTTTGGTGATTTTTTATGGTATTTAATGACGTTTTGGGTATGAAAACTGGATTGATTAAATTGGTATTGTTCTTGTAATGAGCTGTTCTGTATATCAGTGTTTTATACCCAGAAAAGGCTGTATCTTTGCTTTGATTTCCAGGATCTCTCTAAGTGACACAGAGATGGACTACGTGAGAGCAAGGACCAGTGGCATGGGGGTAAATTGCAATGATATCATTGAACTAATGAACTCTGAGCGTCACTCTGGTGCATCACATGTGAAGTTCTAACCTCTGACTTCAAGGTTCCCTTATAGGTGATAGTAGAAGTGTGTTACCGAGGAACAAGAGCCAGTTGCTGATAAATCAGTTTAATCCTTAGATGTCTCATCTCACTTTGGTAGAACAATCTTGATCCTATGTTAGATCAAATTATAATCTAGGAGAGAGAGGATTCTATTGAATTGATGATTGAGGTACCAATTATATTGGAGAAGGCTTGTGTTACCTTGTCCATGGGGACAAGCACTCTTCAGTCATAAGAGATGGCTATGAAGTAATGGCTTAGGAAAAATAGCCAAATCTTAAAGAGGATTAAATCCTAAAAGTAGCTATTTAAACCCATTGACCTAGTTTAGGAATATGGTTAGCTAATTAGTGAAATGTGTAGTGTAAAGAGGTATTCCAAGGCTATACTACAGTGCTCTTAGATAAATCCAGAATTCATGTCCTTAATAGTATTTGTTTTTTAACCTTCTTCAAAATGATTAGCATAACACATATTCTATTCCCAGTGTTATTTCTATTCAGAGAGATCTCTGATTCTATTAGATTAGGTTTTCATCTCTTTAAAGGAATAGTTGATATAAATTCTTTCATTCAATTTATTTTAGATAGTTCAAACTTGCAGTTGGAGGTTCAAATAGTGATGATCTTGAGTAGTAGGAGTAGTTGATCTTTAAATTTTCTAATCAACTCGTGAAACTTATAACCTGACTTGTAATACATTTATTACTTGTATAACTTCCAGAACTTACAAATATTTACCAAATCGTAGTTTTTAGAATATTATTTAAAGTTAAAAGCTGAAAAACAAGCTTTTTTACGCTTAAGCAAGTTTTAAATCAAGCACAGGATTCTAAGCAACCTCGGTAGAAGTGTCGAAATTTGGTTATCATTCGTCTCCAATAGAGGTTGTGGTGGGCCCGAGGCCAGTGGAGCCCGATCCATACTTCCTTAGCTGCATGTGATACTGGTTGTGAAGCTCCAATTGCCTTTGTTGCATCTTTCTCGCCGGCTACATCGCTGAAGTTGCTAGAATTTTTTTGGTCTCATCATGCAATATGTTTAAACTGCTCCTATAGAAATTAATTTCTTCTATCCACATCTCCTCCATAGCTACCAACCTTTTTGTTAATATGTTAAACTCTCTTTGGGTAGCTGGTGGTATGTCCTCACTTTCCTATTCGTCACTCTACTCCTTATCTCCTTGATTTTCTTTATTCACTTCATCTTCTTCACCTCGTTTAGTTAGCCCAATGGCCTGATGACCAAGGTTCCACTAAAGTCCTAGGGGAAGAATTAGGAGGTCTTTGTCTTCTCTCTATAGGGAAGGAGAGAGGTACCATAGACGACACTTCTCCTCATCCTCCGCAATGACACATCTTGCTTCTCTACATAACTGAGTGATTAGTGCATGGTGTGTGAGAGATCTCACTGTATCTTCCTCCAACAATGACTACTATATTATATTTCCAACATTAAACTTTTAGTTCTCTAATATAGCATATAGAAAAATCACTCTATCCTTTTACAAATTAGAGACATGCATAGAAGGAAGAAGCCTTGAGTTCATGAAATAGAACCAAGCTTTAGCCTCTTCAGTAAGGCTTCCCCTATCTATCTTGAGGAGCTCACCATTCTTCTTTATTTTTCAATTAGTATTGGCCACTGCCACTTTCTTAAATATCTTGGCATAATCCGGGCTATGGAACAATTCCCCATATTCATCACTATCATTATCCGAAAGCCCAAGTACTCTATTGATAGTGGAACTATCAAAGGTACCCAAATCCCTCTCACGAAGACTGTGAATCCCTGGTCTCAGAGATTTGCATGAAATTCCCTGATTATTGGTGCTACCACGGGTAATGGGTGTGCACAAAATTTGGTCTAATGTTTCCTTGAGTACATGAAAAGGTGATAATTAGGACTATGCTTGTGAAAACTTCTTTAGTACACACCTAACCGAAAGAGACTAGAATAGCTCTTTGGCCTTACTTGTTATGAATTTGGCTGGATTTAAGGGTCGATGAGGAATCCTAGTTGGTTTAAAGGTGGTTTTCCCCTTCTTTGGGGCCATAACTTTTCTCAAATTTCACTTTGTGACTCCAGCCTTCAAAATATTACTTTTCCAAGCCTAAAACAAGGTAAGTCTTAGCCAAATAGGCCACTACATTCAAGCAACCAAATTTGAAGATTTAACCCAAACCGAACACCCAATCCAAACCTAAGATGAAGTTTAAGTTAGGGTTTACCCTGCCCTAGCCTTCAAATGGTCTTAAAATGGTGGTGGAGGCTTCCCTGCGGCAATGGATTGTGAACCTTGGTCAAATGAGATGGGAAGTGTGATTTTTCATGAGAGGTTGTATGTATTAGGGCTTTTGAGAGAAAAGAGTGCAAAGTTGGGTGGGTGAGTGTTGAGAAATGTTAAAAAAAAGTGAATTTGGTGATTTTAAGTTCGAAGTCGCTGCGTGGTTGCGACCATACTACGACTTGGAAATGCAATGGCTTAAAAATGTTAGTTGTGGTTGCGACCACACCGAGCAATGAAATCATAAGGCAAATAAAATGGCTACGGTCGCGACTACACTGAGAGTAAATTTTCCATGGGGCTAAAAAAGAATTGATGGTCGCGATCATATAGATGTATGATTACGCAAGGTCTCTATGGTCGTGACCACAATGAGAACAAAATCGACATAGGGTTTCCAAAATAACTCATGGTTGCGACCATAAAGTTCTGTGGTCATAACCATGGATTAAAAACTTTGTTTAAGTGCATCTTGACCTAATTTTTGAAAGTTTTAAGATAAAAAACTTCTTTAATGGTCCTCTAAAGTGTCCTAACCATTTTCTAACACTCAAAATCACTAATTCATGATAAATCTCTCGTCATAAATTCTTCATTTGTTTCAAATATTCTGACCTAATGATCTTTTCACTTCATTCATTACATACCCAAAATCTTGCTCTAGCTTGGCTCATGAACCTCAAACACAACATACCAACAAACACATAAAAACATAGACCCGTAACAAAAAAACTGAAAATAAATGGAACAAAAAGAGTAAAAAAAAAAAAATGAAATGAAAAAGGGATCCTTCCAAAGCTTGGGTTGAATCCAAAGAAGCGACTGAGTTTAATGTCACTAGCTTGACCAAGTCATATATCGTTGGTGCAACTACTCACAATGATGATTATTCATAAATCCATGCTATTATTCACTCAATTGCATCATATCAGTTTTACAATTGGCTTTGCCTCATCTTTCATGAGAGTCTCCATCATGCACACCGAAGGACTTTTCCCTTAATGTCGTCAATACACCATGCATAATGATTCGTGCCACAGTAGGCTGAGCTAAAATCAACAAAATTTATATACCTGTGTCCTCCTATCGCGTAGTCAAGCTACCGCAAAGATAGTGGTCTAGGGTCGAACACGGGGATGGGTTTTCATCCTAAGAATGACTGTACAGCAGCAGTTGCAAGGCTTTATTCGACTTTTGATTTTTGTTTCAAAACAAAGGTGATGAGTCTGAAAACCGATTAACCCAAAAACTGAAAATGAAGTAAAAAGTTAATCTTTGAAGATTTAGGTCACTAACTTGGTAACTTAGGGCAAACAAGGTCCCTCGGTTTTATCCTCGCTGCTATGACAAGCAACCTATAGTCCAAGCCACAACCTGATCTATCTTTAACTAGCAACCTCACCCTAAAATCAACTCCCATTCGAGTCAACACAAGATAACGTGTATCTATTACTCCTTTACGCTTGAAACCTAACATTAAATATCATTTCAATGGCTCAGAAGACTATCTAATGAACCTCCACAAGATATCTAGCAATAAGTATGCACTCGCATCCTAAAGCATGGTAAGTATTACAAATCAATAATATCTAATGCGTTATTCAACCATATTTTGAGAAGATAGGGTCATAAACACAGTACCTGTAACTTTTAACACAAGAGGACAACCTGCATATGCCCCACCACCAAGCTAGCTTCCTTCCTCTTCAAAGAAAAGAGGCTTAGCCAAGCATCTCTTGAAAGAATATCCCCAGAGGTGTTTGGCGCCCAAGAAAACAGAAAGAGGAGAGAAGAGAGAAACCAAACCCTAACTAAAGCTGCGTAGATACTACATAAAAGTAAAATGTGCCAAAAGATTTCTCTCCACTTCTTCCTTTTGTTACAAAAACTATGGGGCTTTATAAAGCCACCCAATTATGTGAAATACAATAAAGCCTAACATTTGGCTAATTTAAGGACAAGAGAGTAATACACCAAAATTGAAGCTCTGCTTGCATTAATTACAAAAGTATTATATATAAAGGAATTTCGCTAAGGCATATCAATTTCCTAGGTAATGTAAAATTTCCTACTAGCTAATGTAAAGTTTCGCTAGCAAGAGAAATCACTAAGAGATAAATAAATCGTAGAATTTTCATAGATAAGTAAGTAATTTCGCTAGTTGTAATAAATTTCGCGCTTAGCGAAATTTCAGAGAATGAATGCAAATTTCGCTAGAATAGTGCTAGCTAAAAACTCGGAGTCTAGCTTAAAAATTAATACTGCTAAGATTGCGAATTTTCTAAGGTCGAAATTTTCGCAATCCCAAATAAATTTTCGTAATCTTAGCTTAAAATTTCTCGGAATTGCCGATTCTTCACCGCGGTTTCCGTCCTCTACTGTATTGATTTTTTCTTCACTTTGCCTTCATTCTCTCTTTGCATTTTGGTATGATTGATGGCTGACAATTGTCCAATCTTCATGATTCATCATATGTCTCGATATCGAACTCCCAAAGTACGCAAAACCTCGCAAACAAACTAAAAATAACCTCTAAACCGGCATAAGTAAATCAAGAAGACTTGAACACTTATCTGGTACAATGACATGATTAAAGCGCAAAAAGCACTCAAACCTATCTAATATAGGGTCTAAAATAGCACTTTTTGAAAATCTAATCACACCCCCAACCGAAACGTCATAATCCCTTTAGCAATGCAAAACAAAAGGAGATGTATGTAGTGGTTTTCAAAAGTTTATTATTTTCAAAAAGGTGTATATACAAATAAACAATACCTTAAACGAAAACACACCAAGTTTGAAACCGCCATGAAAGAGCCAAAACCATGGCCAAGAACAATTTCGTGTCAATATTGGTTCCATGATTCTCAACCCGAATTTCCACCAAAGTCTAATGGTTCTTTATGTAACCAGATCGCCAATAACAGAAAATTGTCCTCCCTAACTCAGCACTGCATGGCCTTAAGTTGTTGAACAACCCTAGATAAGGATAGTTACGCTTTTTTTCTTTATTCAACTACTTCAGGTGCAATGCTCAAAATTCGACTTCACCAAAGTCCGTAACCCAGGTCCAATGTGATGACTCCCAACCAATTAAGGTTTAGGCACCGTCAAAAGGATCAATGACCACAAACTCTATAGGCTTCACCTCTGACTCAGATGACTTCAAAAAATCACACCTGGGCAAACGTTAGACTTCACCTATCCACCCATGTAACACTAAATCGATGACTCCAACCAATTAAGGCTTAGGCACGGCTTCAAAGGCTTTCGCCACACCCCACTCCGACCGTGCCCGGCTTCGCAAGGCTAATGACTTTGATTTTTCTTTTCTCTTTCTTTCCTTTTCTTTTGCTTTTTTCTTTCTTTCCTTTTCGAAGACTACATCGGGTCTTCGTCTGTTTGCAATGCAACCCATCCTGTGCAGCCGTCATACCTAAGGCCTACTATGCAAAGTGAAAGATAACTAATTTGATAAATTTACTCAAACAATTCGTGTGCAGTGTGTGAATTAGCTTATGGAGAAATATTCAAGTTGAGCATGTCGAACTTTACAACCCACCAAAATCACCTACGACGAATTGCTTTAACATAAAGGTGACAAACAAGGTTTCAAATTCTTCCATTTAAAGGCATTCAATTGTCCAATTGAAGCACCACCAATTAATTGAAGTAACTAATTGTCCAAATAAGCAATTCAATTGTTCAATTATACAAAACGATTACATATTATGAAGGCACAAAAACACTTATATGCAAAATTATCTTTAAAGGTTTGGACACCGCAGAATCCGAACCATAAAGGAAACAAAATTTGAACATCCAGACATGTAAAGCATGAAAATTACCTTTAACCAGCCCCTCAAGAGCAGGGATTTATAGGCTCAGAGATCCAACAGAGAATTTCCTCACCGCCGGCCTCCGTCTCACCGCCAAGGTTTCAAATTCTCCGTCTATCGACTTTAAACACCCCGTTATCATCCGAATTGGATTAGATCTAATTAACCATCAGATGCTACTGAAGGACACAATGAATGGACCTGTCCATCGTGACTTTGGAGCTTGTTCGAAAATAGATGGAGCTTTGGAGTCGATAAAAAGAACTGGTCTCCTTTGAAATTTTCCGATTATCATTTGATCATGCCATCTTTTTGATTTTTCCTTTGCACCTCTGAATCGGGCAGCATCATTCCGTATTTCTTCCAACTCATTGAGACTAAGGAACCTCTTGACCTTGCCTCCTTAGGTCCATGTTCAGCTTGATTGCCCACCGCGCCTTGCATCGACTCCAATCGGAAGGGCACATGCCTTACCATACTAAACTGATAAGTGGACATTCCCGGATTGTCTCAAAGCCGTCCTCAGAGGCCCACAAATGAATCAAGCGCTTTGATACCAATCTTTCTGGTGCTTACCACCTTCATTAGAATGGTCTTCGATGTCCCTTCATCGGGCAAGTTCTACTCGACCACTTGTCTGAGGATGGTAAGAGTACACTTTGTGTTTCACACCATATTTACCATGAGGTTTTCAAATGGCTTGTTACGTAAAATGAGAACCTCCATCACTAATAATGGTTTTCTGCACTCCCCAAACCGAAAAAGATATCAGTTTTCAAGAATTTAATTACCACCCTATTGCCATCGGGTCTCGTGATCGCTTCAACCCACGGCAGACATGTTTCATCCCACCAAATGTATGTATGACCATATGACGAGGAAAGGTCCCATGAAATCATGCCTACACATCAATAATTCAACTACTAAAATCGTTCAAAGGCATCATATGACGGCGAGACATCTTCCCAAGCTCGTGACCGCTACATACACGGCCATTTTGTGTGCTTCCTTGAATAAGGAAGGCCAAAGAGAAACCCGACCGTAGCACCTTCATTGTCAGCTTCGAAGCAAAATGACCAATTACGCACTCTCATGGCAAGGGTTCAAGATTCCTAATCGCCTTCCTCGTGCACGCACTTCCCGATTATTTGATCTCGCACAATACTAATAAGAAGTACTCTTCCCAGCACAAGAATGGATCTTAGCAAAGAAGTACTTCCTATCCCGCCTTCCACTCACCGAGTTTCTCCCGTGGAGAGAAAATCGCAATGTGAGCATACTCAGAATTTTTTCCACTGATCGGGATCTGTCAGAAATTCATCATCGATGGGTGGACTATGAGTGTCATGAGCTATTTGCTAACCTCGAGCTGCATGATCTCGCCACTATTCTCTACTCCCTTCTGTCTTTAATTTGCAAATTAAACTCTCAAGTAGAAGAACCCATCTGATGAGCCTTGCTTTTGCATTTGTTTGGTTAGGAGGTATTTCAAAGCTTTAATGGTCTCAGAAATGACTATATCGTGACTCCAAATCCAAGTATGCTCGAATTTGTCTAAAGCATACACCACCGCAACAATTCCTTCTCTGTAGTGGTACACCTTGTGCTTCATTCAAGGTTTTGCTTGCAGACATACCACATGAGGTTTCCCATCTTCTCTGTCGAGTACCGCTCCTATAGCAAGATCACTTACATCACACATCACTCAAAAGGTAACTCGCGCCAGTGCCTCGTATCATCTGGGCAAGAGTCAAATGAGATTTCAAATTTTCCAAAGCTATCCTCGATATTCTCTCCCAAACAAATTTGCATCTTCTCTAGGACAGGCCAGGGCTAGCACCGAGAAGTCTTTAATGAATCTGATAGAAGCCCGCATGACCAAGGAATTGCCTAATCATTTTTACACTCATGCGGGCGGCATGGAAATAAGTTCAATCTTTGCTTATCAACTTCTATATTCTCTGCGAAATAATGTGCCCCAAGATACTCCCTTGGTTAACCATAAATGGCATTTCTCCCGCTAAGCACCAAGTTCTTTCTATGCACCTTCAGTATAGCCCGTGACGCTGACATTCTTCAAAATCAAGTTTCCATATACAAGCAAGGATGACATCCATGTATACCTCCATTATACGCTCCACCATATCACTGAACATACTAAGCATACACCTCGGAAAAGTGGCTGGGGCGTTGCAAAGACCAAAAGGCATCCTCCTATAAGCATACGTGCCAAATGGACAAGTGAAAGTGGTCTTTCCCCTCGATCTTCCTGAGCAATCTCTATCCGAAATATCCCGAATACCGCATCCTAAAACAATAGAATGGGGTGTCCAGAGACTCTTCTGAAGCTTCTGATCAATAAAAGGCAACGGAAGTGGTCTTTCGTGTTACCTCATTGAGCTTCCTCCCGGTAGTCAATACACACCTCCAACTCCGGTAGTTAGCTCCAGTAGACAATTCTTCACCCTTTTCATTCTTCACAGTAGTCACTCCTGATTTCTTAGGTACCACCTGAGTCGGACTCACCCAAGTGCTATCAGAAATGGGGTAAATGATACCAGCTTGGAGCAATTTTAAGACCTCAATGCGAACTACTTCCTGCAGGTGGGGGTTCAACCTCCACAAATTTACCGCCTTAGACTCTTCTAAATAGATGTGGGACGGGTACAGATTGATGGATTTATGCCTCTTCAAATCAGAAATTTTCCAACCCAAGGCTTGCTTGTTCCTTTTGAGAAGGTGTAGCAGTTATCCCTCCCGTGCAAAGGGTCAATGTGGCAGAAATTAAGAATCAAGACCGCCATTTTCTTCCAAAATGCATACTTTAATTCAAATGGGAGTGGTTGAGTCGGCCGCTGAGGTCCCGTCTAATACCACTAATATAAAATTTATGTTTTTCTTCTCCAATACCCTTGCACTAAACTCATGCTTTGAGGTCTTTGTTGCACTTCCGACACTCGCGACAATTCCCTGAGTTAATAAATCTGCCTCGCCGCCTCATTAGCTTGTTCTTCCAGGATCGCATCTATTACACAGACTTCTTCACCTGGGCCATCTTCCTCCGAGTGCATATGCCTTTACCAAATGAAAAATATTGAGCCCTAAGGTCATATTCCCAAATGTGACTTGTATAATCTCGTTTCGCTTTATTATGGCATTTGAAGTGGCCAAAAATGGAGCTCCCAAAAATAATGGGCACATGGTCAAGGGTCCCACCGCAACCGGGTTCTCGTATCAAGCACAACAAAGTCCACTCGATAGTAAAATCGATCCACTTGTATTAGAAACATCCTCAATGGTCCCTTTGGTATTTTAATAGATCTAATGCTTAATGACAGGATGGAAGGGTTTCAATTCACCCAAACCCAATTACTCAGACATGGAATAAGGTAAAAGATCTCACACTAGCTCCCAAATCTAATAGGCTTTCCACACTAATGCCTCCAATATTAACCGATATCGAGGACATCCCGGGTCTTGTATTTCACTGAAGTCTGCATTCGATGATGGCACTCACTTGCTCGCCGTAAAGGCCTTTTGTTCACATTAAGACCCCTTATCGCGGCATAAGTCCTTCAAGAATTTTGGCGAAGTGGGGACTTCGCTGATCATGCCGTAAGGAGAGGAATATTAATCTTTCACCGCGAAAACTTCTAACATTTGCTATTAACGGAACTTTTCTTTTTCTTGAGAGCTTGTGAAATGGGAAGGGTAATCGATCTTCTTCTTTTCCCTATCGTACTCGCTCTTCAGTGGATAATCAACCGCCATCGATCTCGACCGACTAGAATCGGATTCACGGCCAATTTACCACTTCTAAGAGTCACGACGTTTAACTTCATCAGCTCGATATTTGGATCATTGGTCAAGTATATTTCATTCGCTCCTCTTTGATGTTGGCCGTGACCGGAGGGAGCCTTTTCTACATCCCGGCAAATGCTAGGTGGATAGTTTTGAAATTTCAGAATGCATATTGTCCAGTTTCCTGTTTAGTGAGCTTTCTATTGCTTCAATTTTCCAATTAGCTTGTACATTTAGCACCTTCTGTTCTTCTACAAATATGCCTACCACTTTACTCAAATTCAGGATTGCCTGTTCAACAGGAGATGAAAGTGGAAAAGGCCGCGCACAGATTGAAATGGAACCAACCGCCGCTACAGGTTCTCGAGGGGCATATGGTGGGTCGGATTTCATGATGTGCTTGGAAAATTCCCTCCAGCTTAGGTTATCGGGTGTTACCATATGGAGCATCACGGGTGGTTTATTTTGACTTATGGCATGGGCATGCTCTTGACAAGGTTCTCAGGGTAATTATTTGACTCCGAAAATTGAAGTAAGAAAATCGGGATGAAGATAACTCATTTAACAAGCTTGCATTTCATGCTGATTTTTCATTTCTGTGATTTATCCAATCTGAGTTAAATCAACAATTTAGCTTAACTTCGTGTCTTCGCGTGATACGCTGCATTGCTCCCCCTTTGGTGGTTCAATGGCCTTAATCTTTCGCCCCTTTGATTCAGCCTATCCTACGCCTGAGGTTTCAAATCACATAGTTCAAAAGTCCATGGCTTCATTCGGTTTTGCTCAAAAAGTTACCCCACACATAGTTTCAACAATTGTTTCATAGGTGGGGACATACCATCATAGTAGCCGTTTACCAACATCCATGTATCAAACTCCATGTGGACATGCACCGATAGTCTCCATGAATCTATCCCAAAGACTGGTAAACCTTTCACCATCTCGAGCCGCAAAGTGTAAATTTGTCTCTTCAAATTGTTGGTCTTATGAGCAATCGAAGAATTTTAAAAACTCAAGCCAAGTAGCTCAGCCCAATTTCTAAATAATTCTAGGCCCCATGAGTTTAACCAAATCTTGGCCTTGTCCTTAGGGTCAAGGAAATGCTTTCAAATTTTTTAAGTAAAATCCATACCATCATCTTCCTAAAGGTAGTGCATACTTCCTCAAAATCCCTAATATGAGTGTATGGATTTTCATTTTCCATACCATGGTATGTGGGGAGTAGGGGTACCAAGTAGGGCCTCACTACTACATCTTCAGCAGGAGGTATGATGCAGGAGGGGGCACTAACCCTAGGAGGGTGGATGTGATCCCTCATGGTTCTATGCGCTGATTCATTAGCCTTCACACCTCGCCGTTTCTTCGTGCAAATGATCCATGGTATCGTTGTGTACACCGATTTCACCGATCAATAAGGTGTAATCGATTCTATGTGGGTTCACCTGATGTGTCTCTATCCCATCGACATAAAACACCTGTTACAAAATTTGTAGAGACAACAAAGAGTACCAAATAAAGCTTGCAAAAAGGTTAAAATTAGCTAAAATAAAACCGACCGTGGCGAAAAACAAAAACAGCGGAAGTTACCGCAGCGATGAAAAACATGCGCCATCAGAATCAAGCTACAAAAAAGAGTTAAAAAGGCTACCTTCACTTGTAATGAGGATTACAAGTACAATTCAACTTATCAAACGTAGTTTGGCACCATCCCCTAAGAACGGCGCCATTTGATTCAGGGGCACAAAGAGGGCTGAGCTAAAATCAACAAAATTTATATACCTGTTCCCACGTCGTAAATAAGCTATCAAGTAGTATAGTGGTCTAGGGTCGAACACGGGGATGGTTTTTCATCCTAAGAATGATTTGTATAAGTGCACGAAGGTAAGGCTTTCTATTTGGACTTTTGGTTTTGTTTCAAAAACAGTGTGATGAGTTTGAAACCGATTAACCTGTGAAAAACTGAAAGCCACGAAAAGTTAACTTGAAGATTTAGGTCACTTAACTTGGTAACTTAGGCAAACAAGTGTCTCGGGTTTCATTCCATATGACAAGCAACCTATAATCCAAGCCACAACTGGATCTATGTTTTAACTAGCAAACCTCACCCTAAAATCAACTCCTATTTGAGTCACGATATAACGTGCATCTACGGCCCCTTTACGCTTGAAACCTAACATTAAATATTTCAGTTCAGAAGACTATCTAATGAACCAGTACATCTAGCAATGGGTATGTGACTTATCCTAAAGCATGGTGGTATTACAACTAATAACATTCAATGCTATTCAACCATATTTTGAGAAGATAGGGGTCATAAACACAGTACCTGTAACTTTTAACACAAGAGGACAACCTGCATATGCCCCACCACCAAGCTAGCTTCCTTCATCTTCAAAGAAAAGAGGCTTAGCCAAGCATCTCTTGAGTTGTCATCCTCAAGAGGGGTGTTTGGCAGCCAAGAAAATAAGGGAAAGAGGAGAGAGAAGAGAGAAAAACCAAACCCTAACTAAAGCTGCGAGATATTTACATAAAAGTAAAAAATGTCAAAAGATTTCTCTCCAATTTCTTTCTTCTTGGTTACAAAAACTATGGGGGTTTATATAGGCTACCCTAATTATGTGGAAACTACAATAAAGCCTAACATTTTGGCTAATTTAAGGGACAAGAGAGTATATGACCAAAATTGGAAGTCGGTTTGGCATTAATTACAAAGTATGACAAGGCGCTGAATTTCGCTATACATATCAATTTCGCTAGTAAGGAAATTTCGCTTATCTAGCTTAAAATTTCGCTAGCTAGCAAAATCACCAAGATAGCGAAATCGAATTTTCAGCAAAGGGTACTCGCTTAGCTAGCGAAATTTCGCTAGCTTAGCGAAATTCTGGTGAGTAGCGAAAAATGCAAAATTTCGCTTAGGAATAGTGCTTAGCTTAAAATCTCGAGTCTAGCTTAAAATTCACAATTTCGCTTAAGATTACGAAATTTTCGCTAAGGTCGCTAAATTTCGCAATCCCAAATGAAATTCGCAATCTTAGCGAAATTCCTAGAATTGCCGATTCTTCACCGCTTTGCCTCGTCTCATCGCAGATTACTTTTCTTCACTTGCTCTTCATTCTCTCGATTTTTGGTATGACGATGGTTGACAATTGGGTTCAATCTTCATGATTCATCATATGTCTCGATATCGAACTCCCAAAGTACGCGCAAAAACCCGCAAAACAACCAAAAATAACCTCTAAATCCAAGATAAGTGAAACTAAGAAGACTGAACACTTTAATTGGCGACACGATTATTATTTGGGGTGCAAAAAGCACTCAAAACCTATCTAATATAGGATTCAAAATAGCACTTTTTTGGCACTAATCACATAATCTGCACCATTTTTCTTCCTTACAAGCAAAGGCTCTTTCTGCATCTCATCATTCAAGACAGTTGAGATTGGCACTGGTTTAGTACTATTATCGCCTACAAATGCGTAGTGAAGACGTGCAGGAACACTAGTCTATCTGGAGGTATTGACTTTTCCTCAACAATTACAGCTTTTTCACTTTTCTCAGGAGTTAAAATAGCTTCCACTACATTTGGATTAGAAATTACTCGTTCATTTTCCAATTCATCCATATAGTGCAACCGAATAAGACATTCCTCAAGTGGATCTCTATCCATATACTCATGCATCATCTCCTTCGTTGAAGGTATAAAAAATCAATTCTCATACATGTGGTTTTATAATCACCATTCGATTTTAAACTCTAATATAGATTAAACTTGACTTGATTATCCCCCACTCTTAGAGTCAATTCTCCATTTTCCACATCTATTAAAGCTCTTTTTGTTGCTAAAATGGCCTACCTAAGACCAAAGGTGCCTCTTTGTCCTCCTCCATATCAATGACAACAAAATCGACTTGGGAAATGAATTTATCTACTTTAACAAGCACATCTTCAATGATCCCTTGTAGGTAAGTCAAAGAACGATTAGCCACTTGGAGAGATAGAGTAGTAAGAGTAGTTTCTCCCAAATTCAGTTTCTTAGCCATAAACAAGGGCATAAGATTTATGATGGCTCCTAAGTCACATAAGGCTTTCTTAAAGGTATGCTCACCAATAGCGTAAGGGATAGTAAAGCTGCTAGGATCTCTAAGCTTTTCTGGAAGTTTCCTGTGAATTATGGCATTCCAATTCTCAGATAAATTGATTGTCCCAACTATATCCAGCTTCTTCTTATTGCTCATGATCTCTTTCATAAATTTTGTGTAATTCTCCATTTGAGCAAGAGCTTCAGCGAAAGATATATTGACTTTCAACTTCTTGAAGATGTTTAGAAAATTGGAAAATTATGCATCTAGCTTGGCTTTTTTGAATCTTTGAGGGAAGGGTAAGGGTGGAGTTTAAATAGGAGGATTGTTGGGAGAAATGACTTTTCTCGGAATAATCTCTTGTTTCTCTTGATTCTTTTGTGTATTATCCACCTTTATCTTTTCTTGATTCATTTTTGCACTAGCTTGCTTTTTTTTTTTTGTCTCAACATTATTTTCTTCAGTTTGTCTCTTCACTTCCTTGGAGTCATCTAGCTCTCTTCCGCTTCTCAGAGTGACAACCATACACTGTTTGGGTTTATTATCTGTGTCACTAGGGAGAGACTTTAAAGAACTTTGTTTCGTGGATTGCCATTTTCCCACTGAGTCTCTAAATTCTTCCCAATCGCATTAAAGCTCACTTGATTTGTCTCCAAATTTCTCATAGAGGCACCCATAGTGGACTAAATGTTCTCCATATTCTTCATCATAATGGCCATGTTAATTTGACTATTTTCTAGCTGAGTGACTCTTGTGTCATTGCTCGTCTTCATGTCATTTATGGCTAGGAAAATCTCATTGAAACCAGGCTACCTTGCATTCCCTTGATGATTGGAGCTCGAAGTTCCTTGATTTTGAAAATCGAGAGGTGGCCTAGTGGTACTCAACTGGTGAGGCTCATGGGGAACTATAGGTTGATTCCATACAATAAATTCTCATGATTTCTCAATCTCGGGTGTTAGTGCGGAGGTAAGTTGTTGTTTGGCTGAAACGTATAGCCTCAGTTGTTCACATAGTTCTCTTCTTCCACTTGGAATGGGGGATTGGCCAATACGTCCTCAGGCCAGATATATGCACTCCCACCTCGACTCCCTCGGAGCTTCTGAAAGAACCAAATGTAGTCATTAGAGCTTTTAAATCCTAGCCTCTAACGACGACATTCTATACAACCCATAATAGTTTTGGTCTTCTTCTAGCACTTCTCTACGGTTAAGGTGCTTGATAATGATTTTTCGCAATTCCTCAAATAATTGATCGTTTCCTAGCCGCCTTTGTTGTAATCAACTTCCATAAGTCGCGCCCACCAATGCTCTTGTTGAATAGTTAAGACCATTGTAGAAGGTTTGCACCGAGCACTTAGCTCATAACCATGATGCGAAAGCATTTTCTTAATAATTCTTGAAATTGCAATTTCGCTGAGGGTGAAGTGAGTCAGCAGCACTGCTAAGAAGACTTCAACCAATTCTCCCAATCTATTTATTGACCTCGACAACAAGTTGTGAAACCAACTCCTCGCCTTGTCTCATAGAGAAATTGGAAAAGCTTTAACTTAATTACATCATGGTTGACCCCGTTCATCTTAATTGTCCCACACAACTCCAAAAAATAAGAAAGGTGCCCGTTGGGATCCTCCGAAGGATTTCTCTTGAATTGTTGTTGTTGGACCACAGAGATTAAAGTAGGTTTCAGCTCAAAATTGTTTGCATCAATGGATTAGCACAAAATTCTAGGTATTTCATTTTGATCAAAGTGGCCCTCATTGTATATATCATTGTTCTACTCTTCCATTATGATATTATCTGCCTTGATATTTTTTAATTTGAACAACGCTCTTTCAATTTTCTGATCAAAGATAACTTAGTAGTAGGCCTTTTGTGCATATAAATGGGTACCGAAATCACCCCAACACACTAAAACAAAATAAAACAAAGATAAAACAACTAATCAAAATAAAAGAGAATAAAATAAATAAAGCATTCTTACAAAACAATTTTTTTGTTACGATTTTATTTTCAAATTAGCAAATTTCACTTTTGCTAGAATATCAATCCAAATGCCAAAAATCGTAGATCCCCAGAACGACTAAAAACTGTTAATCATATTTACGCTAAACTTGTGATGTTTGCAATATGTAGCTATAGAAATTGAAACAGTCTAAATCCGCAAGTGCACGAGCCTCAAGTATTAAAATGATTTCTTATTACGAACCAAGATTGTTCCTTGAGGATTTTTGATAGGCATTTTTTTGTTTTTGTATTAAAATTACAAGAAAAGGATATGGAATTATCATTCACAAGTAGATGTCATAATACAAAGGTACTAAACGACAAAGATCTATCCACAAGGAGGAATGATGTTGGCACCGAATTAAAACCATCTCTCTAATATCCAAACACACAGACATTTTTTTAACAAGAGAATCTAAATGTAATACTATGCTAATAAAACTGTAAATTGATTACGTAAAGGAGGGTTTCTTTAAGATAAATATATAGGTTTTCGTGCGATTAGACAATCCACCTATATCTAAAAAAGAATCCTATTCTATTGTTTCATTGGATAGTTCTCTAAGGCGATTCTTGACTATTTTAATTATGAGCCTCTCTCGAGGTCAAGTAACCTACTAACTAATACTAGGTTTCTTGCTTTTCAGTTCAACCCCAAGCACTAGCAGTGCCTTAAGTTCCAAGAATTTTGCACGCCTCCTAATTACTAATGATTTCTACACCAACAAGCTAATTAGGTTGATTCACCTAAGTTCAATTCTCTACTCCCTTCTCATATCTCATAGAGAATCACACACCACATTAATATTGGCTAGACATTAATATGCAAATAAAATCAAGAATGAATCAATAGAGGTTCAATCCCATGAGACAATACAAGTAAAAATTCTAGCAAGTATATATAATTTTCATGTCTAATACACAACCAAAGTCCTAGAGTTTAAGCTGAGGTTCATAATGAAATCTGTGGTACATCGCAGAAGTTGAGAAACATGAAAATAAGAAGGTAAGAACTCTAGTGCTGAAAGATTGGGTGATTGATAGGCCGAAAGCGTGATGTGTAAGATGCGTACGCCTATGCTAAATGCACGCCACACCAAGTAATATAGTGTACCTTAGTACGAATATCGATCCACGGAGAAGTAAGTGCAGATCATCAAATTAATCTTATAACATTATCCGACTTAACTTTCAATGACTAGTTAACTAAGGTGTGAGATTAAACCAAACTAATTTATCTTAGTAAATCACCGTGTTGCAGACTAGCTCAGTTTCCCCCGCCACTTTTAATGGATTAATACCTAGAGAAATTACTAGTCATTTATTCAAGCGACTTATTTGATATGGGGTGATCGTGACTCCACGATACCCTCTCTCGAGGTGTATTCCACTTATCTCGCCAGCGGTGAGTGTATCTCTACTCCCAAACCCAATGCTCAAACGCTTAAATGTTCTAACCTTAATCGCCACCCTGACCTGACATCTCTATTTACCGAATTGACTAAAGGTCGCTCTATTGGACCTCTGGCATCCTCATCTCGATCTCTGACATACCCAACAAAATCATGCCAATGCTAGCCGACATCACATGTATATAAACTGCGCATATAGAGCTGATACTACAAGTCATAAATAATCGAATAATATAGAATCAAAATCTAATTATGTAATCATGATTAACAAAACCCTAGATATGAATCTAGAACATACCGACTTACTATACACGTAATCAATCTATAAACCATTAGCGTCAGAAGTTAAGAAAATACAAAAGCAAGTCTCCTCTCTATCGATCCGTCACGCATTATGCTTTCCGTGCCCTCGTCCGTATGATTTCCTATCCCCCTTCGATTTGGTCCTCGTATTTAATGATGTTCCGTGAAGGTTCACATCGACATCGCGACGTTTCAACGCCACGACGCTATCACGGTTGACTTCCTTCGCTGACCCGAGACGCGATGTCGGGCGCTGTATGCCAGCGCCGCCACTTTCCGCCAGCCTTTTGCCTCTCGTCCAAAATGGTCTCAAAATTGCCTATTCCAACCCGCTTATTCAATAAAAATGCAAGAATCGACATTCCGCTATAAACGACTTATTTAATTGTAAAATAGAGCTAAAACCATAAGACAGACCCTGGTATGGCATGAGTTTTAGGCACTCATCACACCCCTAAAATTTGCTTGTTTGTCTCGCAAGAATCGATTTGAAACTGACACACAAATTCACATACATGGTCTTCCACTAAGATTGTGATTTATTACGTCAATGTGACAAAGGATCAAATGGACCGACTCACAAATCTTGCCTTTTGTTCGACCCCGTGAGATCCATATGTGCCCGAATTTTCTCGAGGGAATCTCGTTTGAACACCTGCAGTAGTTGACAAGCGACGCAACCTCCGAGGTATTCAATAGCCTTCCCAAGGACCCTACGTGTACTGAATACATGACTTCAGCATATACCTCTGTTCGACACCTCGAAATCCTGAGTCTGAAACCACCTAGCTCCGAGGAGTCTAACTACCAAAGGATAAGAACGCACCGTGTTTATTCATTAACCATACCTACTCGTGAAAGAAAAACTAGTGCCCGTAAGTTTATGCTAAGTGTTCCTGTAGCGGGGATTAATTGGTGACTCCCCACCAGTTGGTTAAGGGCATCGAGCATTCAGTTCCCCTTGAACTTCATCCCGAACACTCAACTAAACCTGAGGGCCCTAAGTTGTGGGAAACTTCCATATTTTGTCCCCTCTAATGGGCAGTGAAGTCAATGGCTCCCGGCCAGTTGGCTCAGGGCATTAGGCTTTGAAAGGCCCCTCGGACTGTGCCCGGGATTCCGATTAGAAGATCCCACTTATTCTTTTCATATGTTTTTTTTTTTGGGCTCGAAGGCAATCCTCTTTTATATAGGGTGTCTCATCACTTTGGTGTTTAGAGACTCCCAGGGTTTGTTAAACCTTGCAGCCGGCCCTGCACCTAGCATACCCTGCAGGTCATCCGTAAAAGGGTGTGATAGGCTCGTTGAGAAATGGTTTCTTGAATATCCCGGAGGTGATTCACTTTGCCTCCCTACCTATTTAACATGAAATTCCCGAGCATCTAACACCATACGAATCCTTTTTGGATTTGTACTATGTTCGTTCATGATTATTGTGGACTCGGTCAAAAGAGATCCTTGAATCCTAAGCATGGCATCACGCACACACTACCTAAACACTCTCAATGTCAAAATAACCTAATACCAGGGACTCCTAGTGACTAGAAACAACAAAACAGAAAAATGACCTACCATAAAAAAAAACATAAACTAAACACAGGACTTGGCATACTAAAGTAAACAACATAAACCTAACCTAAACTAAAGCAGGAACACGAAAATATAATGGCCCATCACAAAACTATGCCAACCTAATAAAATCGACACGCCTACACCCCCCAACATGCGGGCAAAGTGGTCCCCAATCGCTATGAAAACAAGAGAGGGGCGGAGGAAACTTCCTCGGGTGGACGGCCGCGGTCACTACGACTACGACGACGGCACGCGGCGGCGCAGAAGTCGGGCGAAATGGTCCCGAGGGACCGCAAACGAGAATGGTCAGCCTGTTAGCCAAGACGATACGCATGTAAGCTCGGAGGGCCTCCACATCTTGGGTGATGATGACTCGGTGCTCCTGGGTCTCATCCTAGAAAGCATCGGCTTACTGAGTGCGAGCACACCGGTCCTCTAGGTCGTGGCAGACTGATGGAGCTCTCCGAGATCAAGGGTGGGGGTTGTGGGTGGAGTGGAGGATCGCCCCAATGGCTACTCCTGACGACCGAGGTCAAAGCGAGCCCGACACTCGAACTCATCCCCGCCCGAGGGTTCATTGCCCGAGTCGTATTAATCGCCCTCAGTCGTGGTACACCCATTTGTCACACTTGGACCATTATAGCTTTAATAGGTGTATCCACACCTCATTGTCCTCTAAGGGTACCCCAGCTCGCTTGCATAGGCCATATGAGAAAGTGTCGTAGGGTTCATTTTGCTTCCGTTATGGAGATGGCATCCTCTATGCAACTTGCCCAACATCGGCTGGTATGTCCTCGATGATGGCGTAGTTTCGAAAGTTGTGGCACGCCGTCGCCACTTCACACACGCTCGTCAGCTTCCGAATGACTTCACTGATAAAGCGATGCCACACCTAGGAATATAGCCAAATAAGCCTGGGCCTTGAAGTGCACATGCCCTTTCATTATCAGCTTCCACTCACCCCGCCCGCAGTAAAGACCCCGAGAATCTTAGGCAGTCGTTCTCACCATGTTCATCAAAAGTGCCCGGGGACCGGTCAAGATTATAGAATCGGCGATGAGAACAAAGCCTCAAGGTTTTATCAACACCACACTCAAACTTTCGCCACATAAAGCAAAGTTTACAGAATTTCATGTCGCACCATTACAACGACGAGGTGTTTTGATAGTCACCATCCCTGTATTCGTGAACTGTCCGGGAAAGAAGTCACGAGGCGGTAAGTTTCTTTTCTCAATAAGGACCGGTTTCACAATCAGCCAAACCCATCTGGCACACCTTCATTGACAATTCAGAGTCGTAATTGAGTTTCCGTCCCACCGCTCAACTCATGAAGGTCAATTTTTGCCGCCACCGTGGCACAGGCAGAGGTGGGTGGCCTGTGACCTAATCACCTCAAGGGGCAGTTTGGGCTAAGCGGCTAGCAGCTACCGCGACTCGACACCATCAGCACCCAGGGGGGCAATAAATGAGACCGAAGACCTGAATGGTGACGTGGGCTTCCACAAACCCTGAGTTCACCAAAGTCTTTGCCTCGTACTGCACCCAACGGTGGACAAGACGGGCCAATTCTAAAAAGAATGTCGGTCCCACTGGAGCCAAGGCACCAAGCCAGGTACCGAAACGAGGGTCATTGATTTTTTATGGAGGCTCGAGACAAAAAAATGGCGCTGCGTGCTAAGACCGGTGGTGGGAAGAGGCGGCAGAGGGTGGTCGAGGCTGCAACAATGGAGCGGGAGGGTTCCGCCAGCGCCATGGGCAGACAATAATGAGGGCCTGGGCATAAAACGCGGCAACGCTTCCTCGCGTCAACGCCACGACGTCTGTAGGGTGGAGCCGCCAACGCCGCTGACAGTCAGGACCCAACGCTACGACGCGACGTAGAGTTATAAATCCAACGTCACCACGTTCTGCAGAGTGCAAACCACGCTGGCGACGCTGGAGATACAACGCCGCGATCGCCCGCATGGGTGTCGCTACTAATGTCACATCGCTCCGTATAGTAAATGTGCCAACGTCGCGACGTTGAGATCCAACGTCGCGACGTGACCGAGGCTTGGTTTTTCATGGTTCAGGCAACATCGTGACGTTGAGATCCAATGTCACGACGTGACAGAGAAGGTAAAAAATGAAAAAATTTCCACAATGTTCTAAGTTTTGAGAAAACCCTTTGAATGTAATTTTGATCTCTTCACACTTCTGAAATGATCTTCTCGAGCGGATCCTCCACACTTTCAATTGTCGCCTACCCCAAAAACGCATAATCTAAAATAAACCTTCCATTACGAAAGAGACTGATTACAAATATGCTAAAAACCCAAAACTAACAAAGGTAGACTCATTAAAAGAAAGAGTTCAAAAGCACGGCTCTGCCCTACTTTAGTTGCTTTGTTTAATGTCTAGCTCAATCGCCTTGTAACTGTTCATTTTAGAAGAAACCTGAATGTTGATGCATCTCCCTATAGTGCCCACAACACCGCTTTCAAGGTTGATGAAATATTTTTCCTTCCATGCCTCACCCTCTCTGTCTTTCTCGCGGCAACAACAGTTTATCCCTGGAAGCTGCCGCTCTTTTACAAGATCTCTCGTGGTAGTGGAACAAGATACTCTCTTATTTGACTCATCTGATGTTTCGCTGGGTCGGAATACATGGAAAGTGATCTCGCTCCTTGAACTCTTAATTTGGGCTCACCTTCTTTCACATTGATTAAAACTTCTCCCTGCAAATGTTGTATGTCTACTGGCATGATGGAATTGAGCTCATCTTCCTCCATGTCCAATGACGGTCCGGGAGGACGACTTACCAATCCTTACTAGACATTTTCTCGATTATACCTCGAGGATGTTGGTAGGACTGGTCCGCCGCACTGCAAACCATTTCACATCGATTTTCAAGGTTCCCCCCAACTTTAGCCTCTTGCAAACATCGAAATCAGATTGTTGATGCTCGCTCCCTCCAAGTCACACAAAGCTTTTCCCGATACTCGGTTCCCTATAGAGAATGGCATATCAAAGCTACTCGGATCTTGAAGTTTTGGAGGAAGTTTCTTTTACAGGATGGCACTGCATTCCTCAGTTAAGGTGATGGTTCCATATTCTCCAATCCTTCTACTACAAGATCTTTTTTCACGACTTAACGTGAACTTGGCATGTTCTCCGCCTCCATAAAGTGTATATTAATATGTAGTTTGAAGATATCAAGAAACTTAACTCGCTTCAATTTACTCTTCTTCAACCACTGAGGATACGAAATTGGTATGGCAGGTTCATCTATTCTTGTCTGTTCCTCGGTCTCTTTTCTGAATTTATTATCATTGATTGCTCGCACTCTCGGGGTCGTCACCTTGCATCTCGATATTTCTGGGATGATCCTGATCTGCTCTTTAATTTCCGCCACCGCTAGTTGTAGCCCCGGATTTAACCCCTCTTTCCACTCTTTAGAGTGATGGCCTTGCAAAAGATTCTTCCCTTCTCCTATTAGGTTACTCAATTGCTCAATGTGAACCATGTTGCCTTTCTGCCAACAGACTGGCCATTTGGCCCATTTGTACTTCTAGCTTCGAACTGCGGTCGCTTGATTGTTGGAATCGGGTGGGTCACTCTACATATTTGCTCTTGCCTCATTCATAGCGCAGATAGGTAAGCATTTGCGCAAGGGCTTGTTCCAAGTCAACCTTTTTCTCGGGAGGTGGTTCGCTCACTCGGGGTGGTGGCATGTTGTTCTTATTGTTCTTCCATCCATAACCCCCGATCGTTTCGATTATTCGAATATTACGCCACCCTTTGGCCTTGATTCCGTTCGAGAAGTTGTCATCCCACTGAATTTGGCTGGTTGCGGACCGATTCTCTCGCTAAACCTCACACATACTGGCATGCTCTACTATTTGTTGTCCTTAACCGACATTCCCCAGATCGCTGTGCTGACCTCCACATACTTCACATAACTCCCATGGGCTAGTCTAGATGGCGTTCGCAATACCTTGCTGCCTAGTAAGCTATTTAGGTAAGCATGACATGAGTTACTAGGGGATTACCGAGAACCCGCATCCAGGCGCCCACGGCCTTCACCGGTAATCGTATTCTAGGGCCAATGATTGGTATTAGTAGCATCATCCTCCAAGATTTCAGCATGCCAACCGTGGTCTTCTTCATCTAAGTGCACCTCCCGCCGAGGCATCAATCACCCTACTCTAGCCCATTCCTTTCAGCACCATTAGAAAGTATGGACTACATCCACCGCTATCGCTGGTGTGGGCACTTCCTCACCAGCTCGTGAAATCTATCCCATGCTTCGCAAGCCTCTCCCCATGCTGTCTAAATGTATTGATCTCTTGCACCAACTATGCAATTTTCCAGGTGGGAAGAACTTTGTCAGAAACTTCTGCACTAGGTCGTTCCACGAAGTAATAGAATTTGGTGGCTGACTTGTCAACCAGTGTTTTGCTCTATCACCTAGTAAGAGCGGGAACAAACTCACCAGTGCCTCTTCGCTTACCCCATTGTACTTGGATCGTGTCACGTACTTCGAGAAGCCGTCAAATGCATATTCGTATCATTGAGCAATCCATGGAACAGATGTCTCGTCCGTAAGGTCATCGACTTCACCGGTTACCTGGCCAAATAGGTGGTCTTCAGATAGCCGTCTGAACAACCGTAGGTGGTAGAGCAAACTCTAGAAGCAACATGAATGGATCATCCGGCTACAACGCCCGGTGCATGATTCCTACCATTATTCCCATTGCGGTTCCCTTGCGGCTCATTTTGCTAATGGCCATGATCGTGCTCTTCATTATTCTGCATGATTTCTAGATTTCTATATCAGGTTGTTCTCGCTTCTGAGTAACGGTAAGGTTCTTTCCGGCCAGATCAAACGATAGTTCATCCCTGACCCCCGTATTCGGCATGCACTCACTGTAACCTGGATCGCAATCACACACCGAACACAAAGCACTGGGACACAAAGACTTGTAAAAGGAAAATAAAATAAAAATAAAAAAAAATTCCGTAGTAATATCAATTGCCTTGTCGGGCAATATCAGCACAAAAACCTCTCCGGGCACGCGCTCAAAAACTTGATAGGCTAAAAGCACATGATGCATGCCACTATGTGCGCAAGTGCAGCGCGCTCAAGTAATATAAGAAAATGGTGGTATGGATATTGATCCACGGGGAGAAGTGTGTTGCCTACTGAAATTGGCCCTATAACATTATATGGACTTAAACCTTGAATGACTAGTTAACTAAGGTGTGGCATTAAACTAAACTAATTTATCTTAGTAAATCACTGTGTTGTGGAGACCAGTGGCCTGCCTCCCCTCGCCACTTTTGATGGATTACTACTCAGAGAAATTCTAGTCGCCTATTCGCGATATTGATGGCGGGTGATCGTATCTACGAGATACCCTCCTCGAGGTGTATTCACCTATCTCAAGAAGGCACTTACCCTAACCCAATGTTCGAAAATGCTTTAAATGTTCTAACTCCATCGCAGAACCCACTAACGGATATCTTTATTTACCAAATTGACCGAAGGTCGCTCTATTCAGATCCTTGAGCGCCCTCATCTCCCTCAACTTCGATAATTCCGAAGAAAATCATGCCAATGTTGGTCAAACATCATATGTATATAAATCACGTATATAGAGCAGATAATACTAACAAGTCGGCAACAACAATCGAATAATATAAAATCAAAATCTTAATCCATGCACCGCATGTGGTTCAAACAAAACCCCAGATATGAATCTAGAACATACCGACTTGATTATACACGAATCCAATCTATAAACTATTAGCGTTTTTCGTAAAAGAAGAAAATGGCGTGCGTGCCCCTCTCCATTGATCTCGGGGTCGCTACTATGCTTTTCGTCCTTTTTAATGATATTCAGGCAGAAATCGCCTTGACGTAGTGACGTTTCAACGTCGTGATGTTGGTCACTTGTTGACTTACTCTTCTCGTTGACCCGACGTCGCTGGTAACTCCGACGCCGCTCCCCGCTAGCTTTATACCTTCTTCTCCGCCTTCCAAATGGTCCTTAAAACTACCCGTCTCCAATCAGCTAATTCACACAAAATGCGTGAATCGACATCGGGCTATAAACTCGCTGATTTAATTGTGTAAAATAGAGTTAAACCATAGTTATCGCACGCAGTATGGCATGAGTGTTTTAGGCACTCATCGCTGATTCTCAATCTTCTTCCCGATTCACTACCCGATCGTCAATGCTCGATTTCTAAGTCCGCTCTTCTTCTATCACACCGATGAGCAAAACCTATCTATGTTTTGAGTCCCGACCAGAGTTCGACGCTATAAATGTCTTCACGTACTGCAATTTTTTCCCTCCAATCTGCTTCGGCGACCCTTTGCCCTCCCGCCTCGTCCGGGTGCCCGTTTTTTTGTAGATTCCTAGCCGACCGAGACTACTATGGCTCCCAAAAAGATTGTGCCAACCAAACGACACCACTCCGACTCCACATCACGGGAGGCACCTCCCCCTCCGGATGATCCGCATCGATTCATCTCCCGAGAGGCAGAGCATCTCTACCACAAGTCGCTTTGCATTCGTTCATTTGTTTCGGAGAGGGGTTTTCCTACCTCCAACACATTCTTTAACTTTTCCATCCGCATCTCGCAGGATGGCAAATATCAGGTGCTACCCCGACCCTCATTGGCCACATATAGTCGCACGAGAGTTCCATTCCAACCCCGCATTTCTGCCGCACCACGATTGCCTGCCCGAGGTGGGTGGGTCTAATTTCTGGGCACTGTCATAGAACCGCCATCACCGTGGGAAGGAAGATAAAGGAGGAGTACCAGCGTTATTTATGGCACCGATTTATGAGCCTCATGCGTAACCCCACATTGGGCAGTATGTGGCGCGTTTATCCGCCGACGGTGAGTTCACCACATTTCCTATGACAGCCCTCACGTCGTTGATTAGTGCCCAAAAAGTGCTATTTTGAACCCTATTTATTATAGGTTTTGAGTGCTTTTTGTATACTAATCATTCTAATTAACCCGATTTACACATTAAGGTCCCTACTATTCTACCCACTACCTTTGTGCAAATTTTTGCGCTTTTGCGAGGTAATCATAAAGCCAACATTGTTGAGTCGATCCAACATGAAGAATTCGAGTCAAACTCAACACTATAGGACAAAGACCAAGAGGAAAGAAGAGCAGTAAAATAGAAGAAAAATGAAGGGGAGGGAGCAATGGAACAAGAGCCGTGAGGAATTGAAGTTGCCAACAGTGCCGCACCACATTGAATTTCATTATCAATTTTCGCTATGCACAGCACTTTTCTATGATAATAAATTTCTTCGCATTTACATGAAGCCGCTATGATAGCTGAAAATCACCAGAATACTTAAATTTTTGTTTCGCTTTTGTGTTCAAACGATCGGGCCTTGGTTTTTTCTCCTCTCTACCCTTGTAATAGCCTGCTTTGCTGTTTTGTAATTTCATCACGACTATATGTTTAGAGTCAAGGTTTGTAAAAATCAATTCATCATAATAAATTTTTGGAGAAGCTTTCACCGCTTTCTCTCCAGCTTTCCCTTGCTTTCTCCTTTTCTCCCATTTTCTTTCTTTCCTTTTTCTCACTTTCTCACGCTAAACATCCTCCGAGGATGAAAACCTCGGAGGATGAGCGGCTAAAGCCATTTTTCCTTGAGTGGTCACATCGGGCAGGAATCGAAGGTAACCGAGGGTTTTTCCATGCTTTAACTGAGGCATTTTCTACCATTTTGGTTTCCAATCGAACGAGGCTTTGCACCTTCCGCAAGTTTTGAATGATCAATATTTGATAAGCTTTTGGGTTCCTTTGATGCTTACCAGATCCATGGACATCCGTTAGTTATCATCTATGGGTTATTGAAGGGCTATATCCAAGGATATTTTTATTTTCCTAAATTTTAGGTTTGATCCTCGTTCACTGTGAAACACAAGATTGCAAGCTTTAGGGTTCATTGTATACTTATTGTTAGACACAGTGACATTCATTAGTTATCATTTATTAGTTGTTGGAAAGTGAATCAAGGTGATGTTATTCACTGTCCGAGACCATCAATGGAGGAAAATACCACCTGTAAATATAGTTATTTAGGCCTGGGCTTACAAGAATAGAACCGGCTTGGGAGATGACTATATGTCATCCCTCCCTAACGCGAGGAAAGACTCCCGAGAACCCCACGTCTCTAACCTCAAATGCCAATGACCTAACACTGCAAGGAATTTATTTACAATTTTTCTTTACTTATTTTATTTTTAATCTGCAAATCACCAACTCCCCTGTTTTTACAAAACCTTAAAATCCAAACAAAATTCACTATTTTTGACTTCACTTAAATCATTTGTACGAAGAAAACCCATCCCTGTGTTCAACCCTAGACCACTATACCGGCAAGTAGCTTTGCTACTGACAAGAGAGGAAATCTAGGGCTTCATAAATTTTGTTGATTTTGATTACCCATCAACAAAAAGGGTAATTAATCAAATGGCGCCATGGTCGGATGGTGCTCTAAGTGCATTTGACGAGTTGCAATTCAGGATTCTCTATCACAGTACCGTGAATTGCTTTTATATTTTTTATTGTCATTTTCTTTTCATTTTATAAAAAAAAAAAGAAAGTTGTTGCAGACTGTTTTGGGTTTCTTGCCGTATAGAATCCATTTTCAAAAGTGGGATCAAAAATTATGAAGGCAAGCAATCCAGTACAGGTTAAGTGGAAAAATTGATTGTGATAAAATGGAAGAGGGAGAACAATATAGTGAATATTTAGTGGAAAGAAACCCTAGATCATACATGTCAATGAGGGATTATAGGAACCTTCCATGGCAAAGGGCAATTAACCTCAGAGAGAAATCCAACCTCACGCCTATGAGGGAATATAGAGACTAATGGATGAGTACAATCTCTCCTACAAGAGTTCTAACTTACACCTCCTCCACATCCACAGAGATGTCTCTTTTTTGTCTCACTCAACCACCATTGTAAACCAATCTCCCCAGCTTGAGCAATTATAGACCTTACCAAACCGGTGGGTGATGCTATGGAGTTGAAATAAAAGAAATTCAATGCCCACTGAGCCAAAAATCCATACTCGGGTGGAGAACTCCGTGGACTAAAGATTAGATGGGCTTCAAAGTGAAATGCCATAAGAAAATTGGATAACTCGTATTACTCCATTTCAAGGCCCTCGCCAAAGAGGTTGTTCATCGTGAGGAGGGAGAATCTGGAGGAAGAGTGCCTGACTGACACTATTTTGGGTGAAGAAGCTCAACTGCAGCTTCAGCTTCAGGAGGGATTGAAGGAAGAACCAGCAGAAGATCCTGAGGAACTACAGGATGCCCCACAATTATGTGTAATATATGGGCCATGGAAAAAAGAAGAAGAAATCCTTCCCTTGTTGAGTGAGGAAAGTAATGGGAAGGAAGCAGGGGAAGAGCCCCAAAAGTCCACTGCCCAACCCCAAAATAGCCCACTACTAGTGTATATTCTGCCTTCCCCTGCAACATAATCCACACCCAAAACACCTACCATAAAGGCCAGCATTACCTGATCGCCCCGTGCTACAAAAATTTTAGAAGTTGGGTGGCCATTGCACAAGTCTTTGCCACTACATAAAAAACAATGGCAATTGCTCACATCGCATGGCATGCTGGATGGCTCTGCAAGTGTTCTGCCTGAGCACCAAACTATGATTTCTAAGCCCCCTCCCCCACTTTTGTTTAATTTTTCCTGCTTTATTTTACTTTATCGTATTTTATTTAGATTTCTATAATTTTTCTTTTTAGATTTTCACTAATTTTTAAGTCAATATTTGTTCTAGTTTGTTTTTCACTTTTCTGCAATTTTTCTTTATTTTTCTTGTATTAATTTTTGCAGTTTAAGTTAAATATTGAAGTAAATGAAGACTTATAGCTACAAGAATGAAGAAATGGCAAGGTGAGGAGGAGCTCGTAACACAATAACTGCGCTGATAGCGAAATGAATTGTCGCTATCATAGCGAAATTTCGCTATGATAGCGGGTGCCATGTACGGTCCCACCAGCGTACAAAATAGCCAATAGTAATCGAGGTAGTTAAAAAAAAAAAAAAAAAGTGTCGTTTTTTATTTTATTTTTATTTTATTGTAAAAAATATAAACAAAATTATTTTTATTTTTAATTTTATATTAAAAAGTGTCTAAAAAATCGCTTTTTATTTTTTTATTTTTTTTATTTTTATTATTATTATTTTATTTTATTTTCTAAAAAAAAAGTCGCATAAACAAAATTGTGTCAATTTTCGCTATCATAGCGAATTTTCACTATGATGCACCGCTTTGGCTTCTCGCTTTTGTTTCACCTATAACTTTTTCATCCGAACGCTTTAGGCGTTTTGGTGTACCGTTTGAAAGCTTAGAGTGTAGAATCTAAATATGGCAAGAAATAAACATTTTAGAAATTTTTATGAATGTGTAATTTTTAAAATGTCTAACCGGTCACCTTTTTTCTCTTCCTTCCTAACTTGTTCATTCTGAAGCCCAAACAGAAAGTGAAGGCGTGTCGATGGGAAAGCTTGCTAGTCTCCGATCTGCAAATGATCACATCTCATCATATGGTAATACTCTTCCTAATTTTCCAATCCGAGCCCCATTTTGGACACCGAGATGTTTGGGTTGGGGGGAGAGTTAGCGAAGGAAGTGACTTTTGTATTCATGCTTTTGTTACTATTTTGAGCAAGCCCATTTTGTTATGCTCAGTGGCTTGCTGGGTTCCCTTTCTATAAAGCTGTTATACTATACAGCTTACTTTTTCAAATTTGGACCCGTTTTGCAACCAAAAATTTTCTTTTTGTGGTGTTGTGCCTAGCCCATAGTTTGGAAAATTGAAACTCTTTGTACAATTCTATTGATGCTAGATTAACCTTATGTTCACGAGTGAATAATAAGTTGAACTCTTGTTGATTTCGACCTTTTCTTCCACCTTTAGCTAACCACACAATCGAGCACATTAGGTTTCAATGATATGATGTAAACCGTTGTGGGTAAATCCTCCTCCTTTACTCATGACAACCTTATCCTGTAGTGTCGCGAGCACCTAGGTTAAGGACCCCAAGTAACAGTCCAATGCCTCCTTAATAAAAAGAAAAGAAAAAGAAAAGAAAAGAAGAAAATCGTAACTCTTTGCCGAAACCAGCATGTCCAGGTATATGGCGAAAGCCTTAAAACCTGCGCCCTAAACCTTCATTGGTTGGGTCACCGACTTTGTGCTCGCTACATGTGGACGGGTGGAGTTTAGAAGAAGTTGTAGGTGCTGGAGTCTCGAAATCATTCAAGTCCGAGGTGATGCCCAAGAGTTTGTGGTCGAAAGATCCTTAAGTGACTTGGTGCCTTGCGCTTGCAATTGGTTGGGAGTCATCTGCATCCCCTTTATACGGACTTTGGTGATCGATTCCTCAGTACTAATCTCACAACACAAAAAGAATTGTGGAATAAGAGGTGGGTCCCGATCTATTTAGGGGTTGGTTAGCATGCTAGGTCAGGATAGCATGCTTGGGGGATAGTGCAATCTGCGCCTTATTGTCAGAGTCGATCAAAATGAGCACTTAGATCTTGGTGGAAGTTTCTGGTTGATTCACCAAGAAGGAGGAGGCTCTTTTAATACTCAATTTTGTATGGTATCATTTCAAGGATGTTATTGGACATGGCTTTGATGATTCTTACTTAGGGTTAGGCATTACCATTCACAACCTTTTTAAATATAATTTTTGTGAACATTATTTTGTTATCGTTGTATGCTCTTTCTTTCTTTCTTTCATTGCTAAGGGACTAGCAATGTGTAGGTTGGGGGGTGTGATTAGTGCCAAAAAAGTGCTATTTTGAACCCTATTTATTATAGGTTTTGAGTGCTTTTTGTATACTAATCATTCTAATTAACCCAATTTACACATTAAGGTCCCTACTATTCTATTGATCGCATTTTTGTGGCAAATTTTGCAGTTTTTGCAAGGTAATCATGCCAACATTGTTGAGTTGATCCAAACATGAAGAATTTGAGTCAAACTCAACATCATAGATTAGAGACCAAGAGGAAAGAAGTGAAGAGCGTAAAAATAAGAAAAATGAAGGAGAGCAATGGAACAAAGATGGAGTGCAACAAGGTCGACAGTGCTGCACCACGCTGAATTTTGCTATCATAGCGAAAATTATTGTGCATAGTGAAAATTGAGCGAAAATTTCAATTTTCGCTATGCACAGTTATTTTCGCTATGATAGCGAAAATCACTATGCATAACGAAATTTTTGCTTCCTGTTTTTGTGTTCAAACAACTCCATTTTGGTTTTTCTCCTTTCTACCCTTGTAATAGCCTTTTTGGTTTTGGTTTGTTTTTTGTAATTTCCCTTGGCTCTATGACACTATATAAGCTAGAGTCAAGGTTTGTAAAAATCAATCACTTCATAATAAATTTTTGGAGAAGCTTTCAGCCCGTTTTCTCTCCGCTCAGTTTTCTCACTTTCTAAGCAAATAAAAAATCCTCCGAGGATGACAACTCGGAGGATGAGTGGCTAAAGCCATTTTTCCTTGGAGTGGACGGCCACTGGGCAGGGAATCGAAGGCAACTGCGAGTTTTTCCATGTTTTAACGGAGGTATTTTCTACCATTTATGGTTTCAGTCGAACGTAGGCTTTAATCCCTTCCGTTGCTTTGAATGATCAACATTTTGATAAGCTTTTAGGTTCCTCGATGCTTATTTCGTTAGATCCACACAACCTTTAGTTATCATCTATGGGCTATTAAGGGCGACTCCATGATATTTTATTTTCCTAAATTTTAGGTTTGATCCCTTCGATTCATCAGAATGTCACATTTCTGTAAGCTTTTAGGTTCATTGTATACTTATTGTTAGATACAAAGGACATTCATTAGTTAGTCATTTATTAGCTGTGAAAAGTGAATCATGCAGCATTCTCTCCTAGTCTGAGACCACCAATGGGAGGAAAATATCAAATTTTCAAAGATAGTTATTTAGGGTCAAGTATGGGCTAAATGAAGAGTCCACTAGAGATGATCAGATGTCACTCTAACTGAGAAAAGACCGAGGAACCTCATACGGCTCCAACCTTGCTCAACACCCAACAATCGCAAGGAATTCTATTTTACAATATTTTCTTATCATTTTATTTTTAATCATGAAATCACCAACTCCCGGTTTACAAAACCTCAAAATCCAAACAAAATTCACCATTTTTGACTTCACTTAAATCATTTGTACGAAGAAAACCCATCTTTGTGTTCAACCCTAGACTCATTATATCAAGAAGAGTTTTGCTACTATGAGGGGAGGAAATTTAGGTTTACAAATTTTGTTGGATTCCGACATCTACCGTGGGCACCCGCTAAGGTTTGGTATAATTTTTAATGTGTTAAGATTAAACGTTCCCTGTGACACCCCAAATCCCCGGGTGTCCGTTGACAACCCGTCAAGCCATCTGAGAATTTAGATGCTCAAGAACCCGACACCACTCCATTGAGTCCTCTTCCCAAGACCCAGATTTAGACGAAAATAGGTAGTCTCCTTGAACCAGCCTACCCCAAAATACAACCCTGTGCAATTTCATGGCAACTTATCCCAATATTGTCAATAAATCTAATCAATATCTGGTCCACATACGAGTAAAATGGCCACATAGGGCCCATTTACTCATATAATGCAATCTATATCACCGAAGCCACCAAGAGTTATTACATCACCTTAATACAAAAAACATTATATTAAACTAATATGTCTTAACATAATATACAAAACATGAATCATAGCCACAAATCCGCCCGCTTCATAATCCCGTCCTAAGGAGCACCTGCCCGGTCGCACATGTCCTCAGATCTCAAATGGGGTCCCAATGACGGAAGAGCTTAACGCCCCAGAGATAAGTCCTACAAGGGCTATTCCCCACCTAAATGCACAATAATTATCAAGAACCAAGCGTATTACCCAACCTAAAGACATGCAATCCTAAAGCAATGTAATCCTACTTTGTCATGAATGAGACGCGACTCATCATGCCCCATGTATCAAGTCCTGACCATCTAATTCTCTCACACATGATAGAACCCCAGCGCGTGATAAAACTTTATATTTTTCTGATCACATCCAATGATCACAAAGTCAGTTTTCATTTCTTTTTCAAATCCAAAGGCTTTTGATGATCCTTTAGGGTCACTGGTTTCTCATAAAAACAATAGCTTTTTGTTTTATAAACCCATACCCACTGGTTTTATCCTCCAGTGCCCATTGATGTAATCAAGTGTCGTGTGTATATGCATTTGTGGGCTAATGGATTTTTGGGTGGGTCTCACCTCCGACACGCAGACGTAGAATCAACATTTTCTTGGCTCCAACGACCAAATATTTCTAACCGCAGTTCTCGTGTTTTTCACCCGAGGTCATTTTACTCTTACTTAATTACCTTAACACACGGTATTAATATTCCGTGCCGCAAATCATGAGACTCAATCAATTTTTGCCCCATTTAACGTCTCACCATCGACACCAAACACAATGTTGGATTGTCAAATCATGCAAACCGTGGATTTCATTAGACTTCTTTGTCCCAAAGCACGAAGTCCACAACCCATTCACCAAGGATGTGGTGAATGACAACCACTCATGCACTCACAATCTGCAGCTCATGCGATGTCCTCAGGCACTGGGCAATGCAATTGTGCCATTGCACTCTAAGTCATGCCTAATGTGGCAAGACCTTTACATGGACACCCTATACCATACACTGGCTAATCGTATACCATGGACACTCATGTCTAATAATAAAGTCCATACATCTATTAAACGTTAATATACATGCAAAATATATCAACATTTATCACATTCATGTCATCATAACAATAAGCATGCATCAACATCATCCCGACTACCCTTAGACAAGTAATGTCATCCCCAAATCCCTATGCTACATCATGGCACATAATGCCGACAAACTAAATACAGCCATGCCATGCAATAGCCATGTCCACACAAAAACACATTACAAACCCAAAATGTTAGAGCACATATATTGACATATAAGCATGACACCTCATAACTAAGAAATGCCATTTCAATCAATCACACAAACACATGTTAACATTTCATCAAGTCACTACCTAGGAAAGTAATGACACACCTCAATTACTATGCTAATTCATGGAATATCATGCACCTAAGATAGCCTAAAACCTGCCAATGAATATTGCCACTCTCCAAAGACAATAACCTCACATCCACACAACCAACACTAGCACAATTTGTTGTAAATTACCAATTTTTTAAACAAGGATTTGAGGACCAATTTCCATTGAAAAGAATATATCCAGATTCTAGACTCAAAAAGCTTTCCATAGAGTCTAAGAACACCCCAAACGGAGCTCGAAAGAGAAAGTTACGGCCGTCCGAAGTTGGAAGCCTCGTATGAACAGTGACTGACGCACGGAACCAGAAGGGGCCTACTAATTTTCATCATTTTTGGACCCAATATGGGTTCAAATTTTATCTAGATATATATGGATGGGATTCTCAGACAAACACCCACCGGGGTTTTCCATAGAGTCTAAGAACACCCAAAACGGAGCTCGAACGAGAAATTTACGGTCGTCCGGTTGAGCCTCTTGGTATCAACAAGGTAAATGGCAAACAAGCAGAAACCTGAAGAATCGCGGTTCCCTGCCTCAGCTCCTATACATGCCATTTTTTCTCCTACCCAACCATCCTGAACAACCTCACCTCGCAAGAACAAACCCGGCCTAATTGAGTCCACACACTAGCCACAAACATGGCACAAACCGTCCCAACCTCACCAAAATCAATCTTTAACAAAACAACTCCAAATAAGCAAACAACCTTGTGTTCGAACACAACTAAACAGCCCTTAGGGCCTAACAAAGACCAAAACAGTATTTATATAAGAAATAAACCCGAGTAGGAAGGTGCCCTACCTCTTGGAGCGAATGTGAAACTTTTTGGAGTCCCGAAGACCCCAAGACCTGAGACCCGTCCTAAACTTTCGCTCAAATTCGACGGTAAATTCTTGATTTCTGTCCACGCTGCTGCTCCTCGACGAGTAATTCCGACTTGAAGTCTCGCCCGACGAAACCCAGCCGATCGTCAAATCTTAGAGAGGAAGGTAGGAGTTTTCCTACTAGCTTTTCTCTCCAAACACCTAAATCTCTTTCGACAAATAGCTGTTGTCGGTACCCACACATGTCTGCCAGTAGGATGAACTTTAAATCTTGGCTCGACGGATTCCGACCACCCGACTCTGTAGATCGTATAGAGAAGGAGTTTCTCTCCTTTCTCTCTCTACTCACGCCCATTGCCGAGAATTGCCTAAATGGGGAGAAAAATGTCATCTTTCTCTTCTCTTTTCCTTTTTAAGTTTAAGTTGGACTTGGGGCCCACTTTGCGCCATGTGTCCACTACTCGTCCTGGTTTGGTTTCATTCCGAATGTTATTTTCATCTTAGTTCAATTTCTTATTTTAAAATGAACTTCTAAACTCAAGTCATTTTCAACTCTAGATTTTGTAAAGAAAATCTCTGCTCCTCGGGGTTACTTGATACTTATCTCATTTCAGAAAGAATTCCCACTATCTAGGAATTCAAATGAAACTTTTGAGTTACTCAAGTTATGAGACACTAACGGCTAGATCCGCTTCATTATCCGAGCTCTAGGGAATTTCAAAGCTCCTGAGCCATTTCCAACAAATTTTGCTTTTATTTATTTATAATTTTTAAAATTTTAAATTTTCGGGTTCTACATTCCCAGATCTCAAGAGATAGCGGATTACGCAAAGGACAAGACGACCCTCCCGAGATGCCACACTAAGGGATTCCATTTCGACATCGGGACTCCGGTCATCGGTGGGGGCATGATCCAGTCTTACTCACGGATGTCGCACCGGCGCCCGATCCACCCCTCCCCGATCACTGCTGCGCCGATCACCTCGAAGTTCGATGCCGACCCGAGAGCAGTACAACAAACGCCCTGCCCATTCCATTGCCCACCTATGAAGTTTGGAGCCCGACTTCCAGGTCTCTACTCAATGACGACTCTGACGATGATGCCCTCGGCTGCTGCCACCCTGGGCGCTGTAGCGACTCCATGGATGGTAACCCTAAGGTCCTCCTAGCCCGACCTAGTCCCCTCGGTTAATCAGATCCGCTGCACTCACTACCCTCGCCGACGGCTGGGACGAAGCTGCGCGGAGCACGGCCACTCGAAGCTAGAAGGGATTCCACTGTGGCCGAGGATGGCCGCCATCCGTCAGGACCAGATTTCTCAGCAGCTAGCCCTGCTTCTATCATATCACACAGCGCCACCGCCGCCACCACTACAATGATTTTTTTTTCTGGGACGCATTTCTTTACATTTTTCTTTCTGCCATTGAGGACACTGTCTGTTTTAAGTTTGAGGGTGTGGGTGTATGGGGTGTGACTTAGTTTTATTTTGACTGTTAGTGTGACTTATTTTATCTTGGTCGTTATGACTTGTGGTATTATTTGAATTAAGGTTGTTGTTATTTCTTGCATTGTACAGTCCAGCTTTTTTTATCTTTGCTATTTTTGCATGCTTAGGTCCATTTTTTTTAGGCGTGTGTTAGGTTGTTTCCCATGAAACAACATGTATGCAAATATCCTTGCCTTAATTTTGAGCATGATGGCAAATAAAAGCTGAGTCAGAGAATCGCAAAAGCAACCCATGTTCAATGGAGTAAATCTGGGTTGTTTGGATAATTAAGGCTTCGTGCAAAGTCGAGACTAACCATGTTTGGCACCCTTTTTAGATCTCAAGAACTCAATTCCCGAAGTAGGCTATCATGCACACACACACACGTGATCTTCGGGGTATACTTTGACTCCAGATCATCATAAAAGGTCCCGAACCCAGGGAAGTAAACACCTAAGTGATGGGACACCTTAGAAAAGAGGATCACCTTCTCGCCCCAAAAAAAAAAAAAAAAAAAAAAAAAAAACAATAAAATAATAATAACAGCATTACTAATAATAATGGATCATCCAATTGAAATCCCGCACAGCCCGAGGGGCTCAAAGCCTAATGCCCCCGAGCTAATCAAATTTCGGAGCCATTGACTTCACACCCATGGGACAGAGGATGGATATTCACACACCTGAGGACCTCGAGGTTTGGCAGGGAGTATCTGGCGAAGTTCTAAGGGAACTAAATGCCTGCCCTTAACTAACTCGGTGGAGTCACCACGTACCTCGCTAGGAACCTCACCTAAAACCTCCTACTGGTATCACTCTTCCGGATTTCAGAGTTAATCCCCTTAGAGTAGCCGAAAAATAAATCGGCAGCGTCATTCAGTGTTAAGGTATTCTAAATAGGTAGTTCTGATCTGCTTGGGGTACTGCATTGAACTTTCACTGAGATCACACTTTAACCAAAGACTAGACTCCTCGGGAAAAATTATTGAGCATAAAATGGGGCTGGACTCACTTGGTCAACCGAGCAACCCAAAGGTAAGTTCCCGAAAGCGAAACAATTACAAGGTATTCCTCGCTGTATCTTTTAAACCGGTTAATATGGACTCCTTCTTGATAAGTTAAGTCATGTGCTTAGCCCATATCGCCATATAGTTTCACGTTATTCTCAGGTGCCCTTCGCGGAGTCTATCGGGACAAGCAGCAGTTAAGTTCAAAAGATCGATGAATCATTCGTGTACACTGAACTTACCTAAGTGTTCTTTATAGCTAAAATGTATTAATATCACGCTATTCCTTCATATTATATTGTTCTATAGAATATGGCGATGTTAGAATCAAAAGGGTAGCTAAAAGACAGAAAATAGAACAGAAGCATAAATGACAAAAAGGCAGCAGCAGAAAGGCTACTGGTTCGTGGTGAAGAGATTCTTTGCCACGGCGAAGCACTTCACCGCTTTTTAGACCCCCTTCGGCAAAGAACGAACTTAAAGAATTTGAGTCAAGGCCTCGCACGCAGCGGGGGCTAACCTTCACAACCACGGTCGTCCCTTTCCGTAACGAACTTTACAACCCTATTTGGGCCATTGATGGGCCTGCGTCTTGAGGTATAAAAGGAAAGATTTTTTGAAGTAAAAAGGGGGATTGGATTGAGAATAAGAAGGGGAGACAAGAGAGAGAGATCAAGATCAACGGATTCGGGGAAAGATCGCAAAGACGGAGTTTTTTGTAGTTCCTCCTTCAAATTAATTCATGATTCGAATTCTTCAATTTGTAATGAATAATATGATGAATTAATTATTTTCTCTAGGGTTTTTCCAATCCTAACCACAGTTTGATGGATTGATTTTCAGTTTTTACTTATTCGAATATTAATATGAGTTCATATGTTTGCTTTAATTGTAGGTTTAATTGCATGTTATCTTCTGGCCAACCGTGACATGATAAAGCTGGGAGTTGGAGATCGTGAGAAGATAATTTCTAGGGACATGGTTAAAGAAACACTTGGGTAGTCGAAAAATAGAGATATTCCAGACTGCAAGTGTGGCACTAAGGTTTGCACATTTAGGCGTTTCGGAGTCGAGGGGTTGAGGCAGAGATGCAATACACCCCATTGACGAGATAGGAAAATATATCGAGAGAGAGAATATATTGTAGGAAATATCAACCCGCCAACATAACTCATATGAATACTTCAATAAGTCCTTACTTGAATTGACATCTATCGAGTGGTAAGAGGCAATTAAAACCTAGGTTTCTCATCATCGATATAATTCAATACACATAATTTTAAGTTTTTGTTAATTCTAGTAATTTAGTCGTAATTCACTTTAGGATTAGATCCAAATATTGTCGAAGTCATTAAATCAGTAGTCAACACACTTCTTTTCGAGGGAACGACACTTGACGAACCACTACACTATGTCAACTCGATGCGTATACTTGAGTACAGGAGTTTGCATTTCCCACCTAAATTTCGCACACTCACTTTTGGCCCATCAGGACTTTAGTTTAGTCCTTGGCAACCGTGTTTGAAAATTGGTCAACAAGTTTTTGGCGTCGTTGCCGGGGATTGGAGTGGTTCACTTTCTCTCATTGGAAGTTGACATTTTGAAGAACGGGTGATTTACTAATTTAGACAATTTTTATCTTTATTTTTATTTTTTTGGTTGTGAGTTGCTTCTTGGTTAATTTTTTATTACTATTTTTTACTTTATTTTCTTTTGTTTTCTTCTGTTGTTGAAGTTATGGAGGAACATTCAATAGAAAATAGTTTTCCTCCATAAACAAAACGACACCTCTTCATAAATTGGGCCAAAGAATTCACAATGACTCAGTCATGGAACAAGGAGTATTGCCTTATCAAGGGAGTTCAAACCCTACAATTGAGGAGGAAGAAGAGTTGTCTCCTGTTAAGGAGTAGAATTTTATCTACATGGATGGGAAGAAGAAGATGATCAGTCTTCAGGAGCAGAAATTTCCAGATTTAGATGCCTTCCAAGTCAACACTAGTGCTAGATTGAAAAATGTAGAAGCTCAAATAGGACACTTGGTTCAAGCATTCAAGGAAAAATTCTCTAGGACCTCTCCTATTAACACTTTTCCAAATCCCAATGAATGCATGGATACTCCTTTGAGCAGTGTGCAGAAATTTCCTATCATGAAATTTGTGGGCGAATGTGAAAATGGTAGGGAGTGAGAAAAGGCACTCCTAAAAACTTAGAGAATGGAAAGTCATTAGTGGATAAATTGAAATTTGAAGAAGAAAGTCAAGTGATGGCTATTGAAAACGTCTTGGTGAAGATTGACACATTTACCTTCCCCATGGATTTTGTGACTTAGGGCATTAAAGGGGATCTAAAAAATTTGAAGATATTAAGAAGACCACTTATTTCCTCAAGCAAAGCATTGATTGACATCAACAAGGGGGAACTCACCTTGCTTGTGGGTGAGGAGAAAGCAAAGTTCAATCTTCACCAACCATTACCTTTGGCCAGACAAGAAAGTCTGATGTGAAGAAAATTAGCGGCTTGCTTCCATCAAAAGGGCACATGTTTGAACAATCCCCCTTAAGCATAAATGTGTTTGCATCTACATCACATAAAGAGGACTGTTTTTAAGAAATTGTGTCTGAACCGCTAGCCACAATTAAAGGGGATTATGAGTTTCTTTCCCCTCTTAAAAATCTAGAAGAAATCATCCTTGAGCTGAATGGTTATGAAAAGAAAGTGTTGTCCAAGATGGATGATTGATCAAATGGAAGCACTAGTACTTTTCCAACGAGTCTAGCAGTACTCTAAAAACGGAGCAGCTTCTTAGGAGGAAACCCAAGCTAAGTAATAAGGATTTTATCCACTAGTTTCTCTTTTCCTTTGTCTATTTTCAATTACTTTATTTGTTGCCGTTTTTTTTTACTACTGGGATGAAAATTCCAACACTGTTTTAACTTTGTTTGTTAGTGTTTTCAGAATAAAGTAAGTTTGAAGCTTAACATATTGTCACAACTAGATTGCAAGAGCAAAAGATTATATCAAGGGGCAGCATACTAATGTCAAGGTATGAAAATCTTCAAAGTGGCCAAGACTAGAAAGGGGAGTTCAGTTTTCCTAACTCTCTCTATTACCCTTTTACTTTATTGATTCATTTTGTTCATTGCTAGACATTTAAGACAAAGTTTATCTCAAAGTTTCAGGGTGTTTAATTTTAGTTAGTTTATCATGTCACACCCCACATGTTGCACATGATAACTTTGTTGATGAAATTTTCTGGTGCTTTTATGGATGATGACTTTGTTTGATGCTTTCTAACTTACATCTTTGTTTTGGTTTATTTTGTTAGTTAGAGTTTTCGAGTTAATTGAGTTTTGTTTGGAGTAGTTGTGATGTCAATGAAAATCATAATTGAACCCTTAAGAATGGACAATATTCAAGATAATAGGACTTAATGCTTAATGAGTCATCTCACTAATAGGCTATTTAGTCATTGGTTACTCAAAATCCATACACTTGGTCACTAAGTACCCTTGAAAAACAATTTTTGCTTAGGTTAGAGAAGGTTCATGAGAATCCATCTAATTTTGATCTCCATAGGTTCTAGAACTTGTTATATTATTGCTTGAGGCGAAATCCTAGGCAACACAACAATTGAAATATTATAAGTCATCCTTGGAAGATTGTGCCTTTCAAGCTAATCTATTAATATGCATATGCATATTCCTCTAGTACCAGAATGTTGAGCCTTAAAGTCAAAATTTTGTTCATAAGAACCATGTTTAGTAATAACCTTCTATATATCACTATCCTCATTAAAGAATAAACTCACCTGCTGTGAGTTTGAACATAATTGAGAAGTAATTGAGGAGCAAGTTTGGGGGAGTTATTTTTTCATAGGAAAAATAACTCCAAAGGTGTTGAAATGAGTTAAGTTGAAAATCAAAAGAGTTTGGTAAAAAGGAAGGAGAAAAAAAAGAAAATAGAAAAAAAGAAAAACATCAAGTGTAAAAGAAGCAAAAAAACAATAAAAAGTCAAGGAGAAGTGAGTCTAGCCTCATAGCCTTCCTTCCCTAGAGCAAGTAATTCCTAAGGGGTGTCTCAACACCTAGTACCCTAAGGCCAATTGGTCTGGAAGTTATTGATTTAAAGCTCGCGAAGGGTTGGTAGAAAGCTTAAGTGGGTTTTGACATTGCACCACTCTAATAGCCTTGTCTTAAGGAAAAAGGCTTCTTGGTGTTTGCTAAAAGAATGTAGAATATTTGCAGAAAGGTGATATGAGAGTATTGAATGATGCACTAAGCGATTTTAGAGTGCTTGGGGAGTGTCGTTGTCTTGATGGTAGAATCGGGATGGAGTAGGGTATCAATGCGAGAAAAATATGTATGTTTGGGTAAGTTTTAGCCTAAAAATGACTACTCAACTACCCTTGCCCAATCCTTAAATTACAAACATAAAGACTGCTTGATCTTGAGAGTTGTATTACTTTGCATTAGTGGCGAGTGATAGAACAACAAGCATATGGGCAAAATAAATTATCTTGGGAGATCTATTGTATCTCCAATTCTCGCAGCTCATCTTGCAATTGTTTGGATAGGGAAGACCACACACCTGTAATGAAGAACCATGATCTAAATTAGCCTATTATGAGATTAATTCACTATTAAAATGAATAAATTATCTTGATCATATTTTCCATATTCTTGGTAAGGGTAATTCTGTAGACACATATCACATACCCCTTGACAACTTGATTACTCAGTCTTGGTTAAATAAAAAGGGTGAAATAAACTCTTCTCTTCATTTTCTTGGGGACAAGCAACTTCTTTCTTTTCTTGGCTTGAGGACAAGCCACACTTTAAGTTTAGGGGTGTTTGATGAGTGTAAAACTCATATATGTTTCGAGTTCATTTCACATGCTATTTTGAGCATTTTATATCCACATTAATTTAAAACTCATAACATTTATTCTAAACTTGGTTTTTCAAGATTTTGGATCGAAAGCGAGTGATTTAGTAAGAAAAAATGCAAAATGTTTCCAAAAAGAGAGTTAACTGGATGTCTCACAGTGCGTCACTGAGAAGATAAATTTTTTATTATCATCTAGAGATTCAAATCTACTTATGGTTACATTCTAAATTCAAAGAGCTTCCAAACGACACCTCCCATGTCCAAATCTGAGTTAACACGAAGAAGTTATGGCCTCGACAAGTTAGACAAAGTATTCTATCGCACAACAGAAAACTATGTCGCGACAAAGTTTTCTGTTGCAACATAGACACTATGTCACGACATAGAAAACTATGTCGCGACATAGTTTTCTACTGCAATAGAGAAACTATGTTGCGACATAGAAAACTATGTTGCGGCATAGAAAACTGTGTTGAGACATAAACGCTGGAAAAAAAAAGAGGCCAAAAATAGATATTTTGGTTTGTTTTGAAGCCCATTTCACCCTAGGGCCATAAATACTCATTTTTTTAGGTCTTTAGGGCAACGGGAGGTGGGAGAACACCTCTCACGGGATTTCTCTCTCTAAACTGCCCAATTTTCTTAGTTTTGCTGCATATTTTGATTTTTAATAGATCTTAAAGTAGTTTTAGAGCATATTTTTATTTATATTGAAGAGATTTCGGTGATGTATAATAGATCTTACTTTTTGTTTGATTGGTGATGATTGGAATCCAGTAATGGAACATTAAACACCCTTTAGGGGTGGGGATTAATTGTTGAACATTCAGATTATTAGTTTCTCAGTTATTTTGTGGGTTTGAAAATTGAATTTATATAATTGAATGCTTTGTTCACAATTAATTGTTTGGAAATGTGTGGCTTATACCTAGAAAAGAAATTTGTATCTTTGCTCACAATTTTCAAGAGGCCCTACGAGTGACACGAGAGATGGAGATTCACGAGAGTAAGAAGCGTGCAGGGGTATGTTAGACTAATATTATGAAACTAATGAACTATAAAGATTACTTTGATAGATCACTAATTTACTCATGGTGTGAGGATTAATTAGATGATGTATCATTTTAATGTTTAGAGGTCTCACCTTAAATTTATAGAATGATCTTGATCCCGTGTAGCAATGATCTAATCAAGGAGATATAAAATTTTATTAGATTTAAAGGACGAGATACCAATTAGATTGGAGAAAGCTTGCATAATCCTGTCTATGGGAGCAAGAATTCTTCAATCCTAAGAATGGTTGTGAAGTATTGGAAAAGAAAAACAATCAAATCTTAAAGAGGGTGAGGTTTACAAGTAATAATTAGACTCATGTCTACGAAGGAACATGGATCTCTAATTAGTTAAATGTATAGTGTATGGAAAATCAGCTATATTACATTGCTCTTTGACAAATCCAACATTCAACTCACAAATGTTACGCTTTCAAGGAAATGCAAATTGTTTTGTAAATAATTATCCTCTGCTCCTAATTACTCTCTTCATACCTTATAGAATTAAGTAGGTTTTTATTTGGTAGATTTTAGGATTAGTTTTAAAATATGTTTTTATTTCAATTAAATTGATTCTATTCCACATCCTATTTTGTCGCCTAAATAGTGAAGAGTCATTGTAATCGGGGTGATCAAATTCTAATTAGAGAGAACCTCCAATCCTCGTGGGTATGATATCCGGACTTTTAGAGTCCGCTTTATTACTTGTATGACCCTTGCACTTGCGAAAAGGGGTTGAGTGTTGGTAATACTTTTCATTTCAGTTTTTGAGTACACTTACTTTTGTTTCTAATTAGTTTTTGAGTATTTACCACATTCACTCCCTTGTCCATATTTTCATATATACACCATTTGGTCTTAACAAGTTTTTTTTTTTTTTTGGCATTGTTGGTAGGGACTTTAGTTTAGTCCTTGGTAACCGTGTCTGAAAATTGGTCAACACTCACGTCAATCATCATCTCTCAATGTGAGAAACCCAAATCCTTCCATCATTCTTCCTTAAAAACCCTTGAAGAGTGTGTTCCTTGATTGCCAAATTGGGCTGGACCCACGAACAGTCCGAGCGATGTCACGACTTTGAAGTAGGAACTCGGTGCTTTCCTCTCTTAGCCTTTAGAATGCCTCCAAAATGCTGAACTTTGACCTAACTGCAAAAAAATAAACTACATATTACTATATGAGGTGAAAATACTACTAAATTATTTGTAGAAATGGTATAAAATACACAAAAACCCGGGTATGTAATGAGTGTTTTTAGGCACTCGTCAATTTTAGGTTTTATGGGGGATTGAGTACCCTGACTAATCACTTTATCCACTATTTGATTGTCCAATTGAGTTGGTGTGAAATTATCAAACTAAAAAAAAAAAAAAACTTAACAAAAACAGAGAATATTTTAATGAAAACTGGATGTAATTGCATAAAACACGGGAAAAGAAACTTATATGATTTTTAACGATTCATCTTCATAAAGTCTGGGTTGGTTCATTTATAAATTGAATTGGCCTTAGGAATTGGTACAAGGATCTTACTCTTGTGTTCCCCCTTGTATTTTCTCGTACTATTGACCTATCTCCACAATTACGTCCTTCTAAAGTCGATGACCCACAGTACTTTCAAAACTTCTCCTAGAAGAGTTCCATATTGGTCAAGCAACAGTGCTGCCAATAGAAAGTCTAGACCCCACTAAGTCTTGATTCACACAATTACATACATGCAATCCCAGCTTAATGTATTATGCTCCTTTCTAGTGAAATCCACTTAGTGTCAGACTCTTTTCCAATTCCCTGCTCTTCAACTAGGTTAATAGTACATAATTAACTAATTCACACCTTAAGAGAATCAGAACTAGATTTTAGGGCGTAATCCTTGCGTCACCAAGGACACTCTAGTGAAATTATCGAATATCCAATTCTCAACGTGGATTAATCAATTTAAACCATAGTATTCCAAATCTCTAACACCAAACACAAAAAAACAAGCATAGATCAACCAACCAATTAAAGATTAAACAAAAATCAACATCACATTTGATAATCAACCCTATAGATGCTTAACCTAACATTTTAGCAGGAAAAATCCACAAATTCATGTTAAGAACATACACAACCAAAAAGAGAAAATAAAGAAGCGATGCATACAGCACAGATAGATGTTCGTTGTTTTTGTATTATATACAAGTTTGGTAAAAATCAACCAAACCCCGCAAGAGCACGGGTCACACAAGTGGGCAGTGATCAACAAGTCCAACATCAACTTTGTATAAGGAAGATGTGGTTTTAGCAAGGATTTGAGCGCTCACGAATTCGCTCACTATTTGAGCACTGATGACTCTCACTGGCAAAAAGATATGAGTTCCCTAAACTAAACTAAAAACAAATCAAATCTAAAATTGATTTTATAAGATTCACAAATAAATGGGTTGATTTTAAAGAAATGCTATCGGGAAGGATACTAAGGCTGATTATATCCATTGATGAAATTATGATTTATATTCATGAAGTGTCGGTTTAATGAAAATATAATTGTGTTTATCCAAGGAAACCGGTATGAGGTTTACACTTTCGTGTCTCCCTCAATCCCTCGCCACACCCAGGTCCTTATTCTCCCTGTCCTTTTCACAGGTCATTGCAGCGCCAGGTACTTTTGGCAAGCCAGAGCTTCTCGGGGAATCCCACAAACCCTCCCAAGAACTACAGAGAGGACTTGGTCGGACCCAAGTCTCAATGATCACTCCCCTCCTTCCCAACCATACAATCCCATGACAGATGCTAATGATGATATGGTTACTCCTAATGAAACCATTCGCATTTAAAATAATCTTTAATTCCATATTCATAGTTTGATCATGTTAGTTGATTTTGTCAATTGAGATACATTTGGGGAGTAAAGGATCAAGGCCGAAGGGTATTCTTCCAGCCTGTCGTAATTATGGAAACCCTTTAAAACCAGGTCTTCTAAACTCACTCCCCAACATAAATCAATTAGCAAACCATAGTAATCCAACAACAATCACATCAACACAAGAATAAATTCACAAAACTCATTCTTAAAATGATATACAAATCACATCAACCTCCCAATAATCAACCCTGGGAGGCAGAGAGTTTTTAATCGCTCATTACAACCAAGAAATCCAACAAAACCATGTCTAACATAAACATAATAATGAAAGATTAAATAAAAGAGTTAAGTTTAGATATATAAAACAAATGAGAGATGAAAATCGTCTCAAACTCTGTTCTACAATTGCAAGAGCTCCTCTAGTAGCTAGTTCTTCAAAATCAGCTCCAAAAACAAAGTAAAACTAAAGAAAATAAAAATCCCTAAGTGGCTCAAGAAGAAGAGAGGAGAAACCCTAAGGAAGGTGTTCTCCCTCTCTAAAAACCGAACCCTCAACAAGTCTAAAGGACTACTATTTTTATGCATTGGAAAATGGGCCAATGATGAACTCAAAACTGAGGTTTGCTGATCCAACCCTTCGTTCTTAGCCTAAGAGAACTGAGCTTCGCCTAGGGAAAGACACTTGTCTTCTCCTGATATAGTGGCCCTTTGCTTATGCAAAAAAAACCTTCGCCTAGGCGAACCCGAGAGTGGTCTTAGCATTAATCTTCAATTGGCAAAGTTGGTTTGCCTAGGCGAACCCGAGAGTTCTTCTACTTTTCAGCTCTGGTTCCGCCTTCATGTCAATGAAGCTTCCTCTTCGCCTTGGCGAGTAGCTTCACCGTGACGAAAACCACCGGAAATTAGTGCAAACTACACTTCACTTCTTCATTCTCTTCCATCACTTTGTCGATTTTCCTTCACATATTCTCCTGCAAAACATTGGCGTAATGGGGATTTGTGGGAAAATAGTTGATGAATAGGGTGTGAATTTAGCATTCGAGTTATACGAATGCATGAAAATCACACTCAAAATGCATGTATAATTCACACCGAACAATAGAAATGTAAACTGCAAATATCTTCAATCTCAGACTCTAAACTGAAATTCCCACTCTATATAGTTGTATTCCTAAGCAATCTTCAATTACAATCCAAGGTTTCCACAAAACAAGACTAAATCTAAGGAAATTTGGAATCTAAAACCTTAAAATGGAACTAAACTTCAAATATATGAAAGAACCCTAAAAAATGAGTGCCTCCATACCTAGAAGTTCGAACCCTAATAATGACTGAAAGTTGCACTTATATACACCTCAAAAACTAGGCCAAAACAGGCCTAAAAATGGAAATAATATGGGCTAAAAAGTCTTGTGGTCTTGACAATAATCACTCTGTATAACACTACATAGAAAAAGCCATGTAAAGGTACACTGGCTGTAAACAGAAGTTTCAGTGGTCACCACGCCAAATAGTGTGTTGAACACGATGCTACCGAGTTAGTCGTGGGTCTCACCAGACCTAAAATTTGTCGCCACAAAAGCCTCGTGGTCGCGACAGGTGCCTAGGACCACAGCTAAGCCTTTGTTGCAGCCGCGCCTTTCCCTTGTTTGAGCTGTGGTCACACCATAAAATCCCGGGGTTGTGACAACTTCTTCCTGTGCTAATCTCAGCCGATTCCTTCCTCAAATTGAGCTCCAACAGCGCCAGTCCCTTCTCTCAAACAAGGTCATCAAGTCCAGATGGGGTTAGAGATTAAACAAGTAAGAAGGGTGCTTAGTTAGCATCAAAATCATGAATTATGCTATATTTTGCAATAATAAAAGCTAACCTAAAGCACATATAACAGAGAGATACAAGGGGTTGTTGAGGAAATTGAAGAGTGTGAAACTCATATATTTTTAAGTCCATTTTTCATGTATATTTAAGGCTTACAAATTAAATTTAATGCAAAATTATGGTGTCTTCACCCAAATTTATGCTTTGTAGGATTTAATGCAAAAGAAGCAAAATTAGCAAGAAAAAGTCAACAAAAATGGCTAAGCTAGGAAAGTGTTGAAGGTCGCGACAATTTCAACATTGTCGCAACAAAATTACAAGAAAGTAGCAGAAATTTTGTCGTAACAATTGGAGCCCTATCGCGACACAGATTGAGATGGATGCATGAGAAGACAATTGAACTTTGTCACTACATTTCACAGCTTTGTCGCAACACAACCTTGGCAGAAGGGTAGATAAACTTTGTCGCGACAATTCATAACATTGTCGCGACATTTCACAACATTATCGTGACACAATATAAGGTTGAAGGCAGTAAAAGTTCGTTGCGACATTTCAAAAGTTCGTCGTGACAAATAACAAGGCAAATGGCAACAAAACATTATCGTAACAATTGAAATATGTCGCGACAAAAGATGAGCAAAACTCTTGAAGAACACTGGAAATATGTTGCGACAAAACAATGGGCAGAGGGAAGAAAGAGTGTTGTGACATAGAAAAGTTTATTTTGACAATTATATTTATGTCGCAACATAACTTCTAGAGATCAACAGTGCAAGCCAAGAAAGTCACAACATTTTAAACTTTGTCGCGACAATTATGAGATGGAGTCATCTGGACTTTGTCGTGACATTCACCAACTTTGTCGCGACAAATATTGCAAAGAATCCTTGAGAAGGAAGAGAAAGTATGTCTTGACATTTAACACTTTGTTGTGACAAAGAGGAAGAAAGGACCTGTGAGATCTATAGAAAGTTTGTGGCCACAATAAAAAGTTTGTTGAGTAATCAACCAAGGTGAATATCAAGTTGTAGTGTCGCGACAATTCCACAACAAGCACGAAGACCGAGGCGGTACTCTGATATCGCGACATTATATTTTTACTCTGATGTCAAGCCTATATAAGAAGAGATAGGGCACAAGAGGGAAGTCATCAAAGATGAGCAAAGAGGTGGGCGTAAGTTTGTACATATTTTATTTTCTTAGCAGTTTTTATTTTTCATTTTTACTTTATAGGATTATAATAGTTGATCTAAGCTACAATATTGAGCTAGGATCATGGTATATCAAGTTTCATTTATGTTTGAACTTGAGTGGAATCTGAAAATATTTATGGAATCCATTTTATTAAGTTTTCATTACAATTTCAATGAATTTTTTTGATCAACTAGTCATTGTCACTTATGATCCAGTTATGGAAGGCTAATCTCCCTTTGGGAAGGGATTGGTGTTTGGTTATCATTTTGTAGTATTTAAATGACTGTTGTGGGTTGAATATTAGATTTATCTAATTGGTTCTATTCTTTAAAAGAATTGTTCTAAGTATCGATGAAATGTCTGAGGAGCAATATTTGTGCTTTGATTTCAGGACCCCTTTGGGTGACCACGGAAGTGAGGTTCTGAGCAAGAGCAGTAGCCTTAGGGGTATGCTAGATTGATTCCTTTAGAACAAATGCTCTAAGTATAATTGTGATAAATCCCATGTGATGTTCTAACCTCTGACTTCAAGGTTCTCTTCTAGGTGACAACAGAACTTTGTTCCCGAGGAATAAGTGATGAGTCTAAAACTCATCTATTTTTAAGCCAATTTTTCATGCATATTTAGGGCTTAAAAGTTCAATGTAATAAAAAAATTATGAGTCTTCACCTAGATTTATTTTTGTAAGGAATTTAAGAAAATGTAAAGAAATCAGCGGAAGCGGCAAAATAGCAGTAATCGCGTAGCGTAATGTCGCGACATTGACTAACCAATGTTGTGACATTGTGTGGAGAGTGCCCTGACATGATGTCAATGTCGCGACATCGGGTTATCAATGTCGTGACATAGGAATTTACGATAAGCCGAAAAAAGAGCAATGTCCGACATCACATTAGGATGGGGCCAATTACAATGTCGGCGTCCTGCCGCTAATATTGAGACATTAGATCTTTGACTTTAATAGTAAACATACGCATTGCAGTAATAAGTGACATCCACAACAACAATGTGGCAACATCATCCACGAAACCGCATGACATTGAGAACATCAATTCAATGTTGTGACATCAAAACACAGATGTATCGACATTAATTAAATGTTGCGACATCGTAAGACTCCTGACCAATGTCTTGACATTAGAGAAAGGATTAGGCGGAGGCACGAAAAATTTATCGCGACATCAGTGGTGACATTAGAGCAATGTCGACATTGACATTTAGGATTCGTTATGGCTTAAGTGGCAACAACTCATAAATGCTATGCAGAAGCGATATCGCACGACATCCGCATTAGCGATAACCGTGGCGTCAGCCGCGACATTGCGATGACATGAATTTAGAGTTGTGACACGGATGGTAATGTGTGACATCACGAATTTGAACCACGACATCCGCGATGGCGATGTAACGCTCCGACCTGACATTAATAACTAGGGCAAATTTTTGGGCTTTTTGAAGTCCATGATTTTCGCCTCGTTTTTAGGGCCCAATGATTGGGGCTTATAAATAGAAGCTCCTAGGGAGGAGTGTGCAATTTTTCGGCTGCTCTAAACAGGTTTTGAGCTTTTGGGAGGAACTAAAATCTCCTTCATATATATTTTTCTTTTTTTTTTCTTTTTTTTTCGTTTTGTTTTGTTTTGTCCTTATTTTCTTTTCTAGATTTACTTTCTTTTTTTTTAGGATTAGAGTAGTAGATTTGAGACGAGATTTCGAGTTGAATTTATTGTCTATCAAGTTTTGTTTCTATCTGAATTCAAGTGGAGTCTCGATATTTTTCTTGATTTCATTTTATTCAGTTTGATTTCAAATTTAAATGATTTTTTCTGATCAAGTAGTCATTGTCATTTTCAATCAAGTTATGAAAAGGTTGACCTCCCTATATGAAGGAATTTGTTGTTTTGATTTTCATTTGTAGTTTTAATATGTTGTTGTGGGAAGGAAAACTTGATTGATTTAATTGGTATTACTCATGAGCTATTCTAATAACAATTGATACATTACCCAAGGATTTATATCTTGCTGCCTTTGATTCTGAGATCCTCGTGACATAGAGATGGACGACCTAGACAAAGTGATCACTCTACAGGGAGTAAATTTGCATTGATATCCTTTGGTGATGCACTCAAAAGATGCTATGATACATCACTAATGAAGTTCTAACCTCTACGACAAAGGTTCCCTTCGTATGATAAGCGGAGTGTTCTGAGGCGCAAACAATTTATTGTCTCTCCCGGTTTAATGATTAGAGGTCTCATCTCATTTTGACAGAATAATCTTGATCCCGTGTTAGCATAGATTCTAATCAAGGAGAAGGCATTCTAACGAATTGTAGATTGAGGTATCAATTGATTTGGAGAAGGCTTGTGTTATCCTGTCTGTAGAGCCCGAAATAATTTCTAATCCCCAGAGATGATTTAGCAAATGGTATAGGGGAAGGCAGTCAAATCTTAAAGGATCGGATCCACAAAAGTAGCTTTTAAACCCATTGACCTGATTTAGGAATATGGATTGCTAATTAGTGAAATGTAGTATCGGGAGGTTTTCTAAAACACCTTACCTTTATATGAACATCGGAATTCTTCTCATAACAATGCTTGTTATTTGAACCTCACCAAACTTGAAATGCCTCTTTGATTTATTTAAAATTGTTATTTATACTCCTTAAAAATATTTTATTCTACTAATTAGATTTATTTTCTTGTAAGAAACATTAGATAAAAATTCTTTCATTCGATTTATAGTTCGAGAACTTCTAATTAGAGGTTCAAATAGTGATTTCTTGAGTAATAGGGGTAGTTGATCTTTAGAATTTCTCATCAATCTCTATAGGTACAAAATCCAGACTTATATGGTCCACTTTATTACTTGTATGACCTGTACATTTGTAGTGATTTAGACCAAAACAAATTTTAATTGCATCCTTTTAAATAATATCATAAAACAGTCTTTACATAAATGGTCTTAACAAGTTGAGCAGTAGGACTAAACAAGTGTTTGTTTAGTATACGTAAATGGTCTAACAAGTTCATGTCATCATGTGGATCACAGAGTTTAATGATTAATATTCAAACCAAACAAAAATTGCTAATTTTGACATTTTTCTTTCTTTTGAACAAATTTTCAGAAAAATTTTCAAAAATAGTTTTCACTAGTAGTAGCTAATTTAGCTACTGATATCTTATTTGAGTTAATCATAATATATTTCATTTGTATATTGATCTCACTTTGATCTCAGTATACCTTCATTTTAGGTAGTTCTTACATGCACAAAAGATTAGAAGCAGAACTGTTACCACTGGGCATTGAGTTAGAGAGGACATTGAGAAACCAAAAGAAAGTGAGATTAGCTGAAGCATCAGTTATGGCAGAGCAAAGTGAGACACATCATAACATCCCAGTTATGGTAGCTGACAGACATTAGAGGCAGATAACAATAGAGGACTTCTGGAGACTTATCATCAGGGATGAGTACTCTACAGTCAGGTAAGCTACCATAGAAGCAAACAACTTCGAGATGAAGCCTGTACTCATCACAGTGGTTCAACATTCCAGTTTATTGGACACCCAAGTGAGGATCCAAATGAGCACTTGGGGAGGTTCTTGAGGATGGAAAACATTGTAAAACTGAATGATGTCAGACCAGATGTTATGAAGTTACAATTGTTTCCCTTCTCATTGAGGGACATTGCTACCAGTTGGTTCGATTATTTTCCATATGGCTTAGTGAAAACATGGCATGAGCTAGTAGAACCCTTCCTGAAAGGCATTTTCCTCTATTCACTCGAGAGAGGAAAGAAGAAATACTCTCTAAAAACATGAAGATAAGAGTCTTTACAATGCTTGGGAGAGGTATAAGAAGCTACTGAGAAGATGCTCAATGCATGGCATAGAGTAGATGACACAAATGGATATATTCTACCATGCCATGAACTACACCTTGAAGGGGATGTTTGATGCAATTTCAAGAGGGGCCTTGTATGAAGAGAGGCAGAAGAAGCCACACTGATCGAGGAGTTAACAAAGTAACTACGTAGCTCCATCCTAAGTCAGGAGAAAAGTGGCAAGACTGAGAGGAGGTGTGATTGAGCTCAATAATATGATTTCAATAGAAGCAAAACTAGATGCATTGAAAAGCAAATTAGGTAATCAGGAAAGAAGACATAATTTAGCTCACGAAGTGGGAATTGTGGAAGTTGCAGAACAAAAGTGTACTGATGAGGAACTTGCTCATGAAGGTCCCTACCAAATGGAGGAAGTTCAGTATTTGAATGGCAACAAGAGATACAACTTCAAGCAAAACACCAACCTTCCAACCCATTACACACCAGCCCTTAGAAACCATGAGAACCTATCATATGGAGTGCCGAAAGCAACAGGTCCGGGCGACGCACAAAACTATCAATGCACTACGCCCATAGGGTTTCCGTGACGTACATCATGACAGTCATAGAATATACAATCCAAGCCAGAGGAGGTCCTAATATTTTGAGGATCAGATAATGAACTTCATAGGTGAAAATAAAAGATTGTTGAACATACATGAGTAGAATTTTGCTTCGAAGAAAAGATCCCAAGAACACAACTATGTTTTAGGTCAGCACTAATGCTTCTCTGAAAAATCTAGAGACTCAAGTAGGGCAACTCGACCCTATCTATAGTAATCGGCTTCAGGGATTCTTTCCCTAGTGACACCAAGAAGAATCCCAAGGATTGCATGGAAGTTACACTTAGGAGTGGCAAAGAATTGCAGAAAAGAGAAGAAGACGAGATAAGACTGATTGAGAAGGAAGAGCAAGTAGAATCTGGCAAAGAGAAGAAGCTGAACATAATAGAATCATCACATGGCAAAGAGAAATCGAAGGTGCAGCAAGAGCGGTATACTGAAGAGGGAGAATTGAAAAAGAAAGAAGAAGTGAGATGCTATCAGCTTCCTATTTCATTCCCTTAAAGAATGCAGAAATCAAAATTGAATGATTAGTTTGCTAAATTCTTAAGCATGTTCAAGAAATTAGAGATAAATATTCCTTTTTATGAGGCATTGGCTCAAATACCTCATTATGCTAAGTTTATGAAGGACATCCTCAACAAGAAAAGGAAGTTTAATGAAGATGGACTGGTAAACCTATCAGTAACATGCAGTGTAGTAATCCAGAAGAACCTGCCACTGAAAATGCAAGATTCTAGCAGCTTCACCATTTTCTACACCATAGGGAACTATGAGTTTAGGAGAGCTTTATATGACTCTGGACCAAGCATCAATCTGATGCTATTATCTGTGGTGAAAAGACTCAGGTTGGGGGAGTTAATTCCTACAACTATGACTCTACAGATGGTAGACAGGTTTATGGCGTGGCTTGAAGGTATCTTGGAAGATGTACTAATCAAGGTCGGAAAGTTTATTTTCCCAATGGATTTTGTTGTGATGAACATTGAAGAAGACAAGCAAGTTCCACTTTTGCTAGGCAGGCCATTTCTTGCCACTAGAGTAGCCTTGATAGATGTCAAGAAAGGAGAGCTCACTCTTAAGGTAGGAGATGAAGAAGTACACTTCAATCCCATCAAAGCTCAAACAACTCGATTTTGAAAAAATTCCGAATGTAAGAATTTTGAAAAAGTTGTCTTAGTAGTTCGAACTGATTGATGATTAAAGAAATCAAGATTCAATTAATGAAAAATATAATGACTTCAAGATATTGGAAGATCTTTGATATTGAATATCCGAATGCTAGTTTTGAATTAAAAAGAAATCAGATAAGTTTGAATGAAGACAATGCAGAAAAATCAAGTAGCAGTGAAGAGAAGGCATAAGAAATAGAAAAAAGTTATGAGGGGTTAATTCAGAAGGAATTACCCAAACACCTGAAATATGCCTTCTTAGGAGTTGAAAGATCAAAACTTGTAATTATAGCAGCTGGCTTGATAGAAGATAAAGAGTAGAAACTAATTGGAATTCTCAAAAAGTATAAAGAAGCCATAGCTTGGTTAGTGGAAAACTTGAAAGGGATCAGTCCATCAATTTGCATGCATAAAATCCTCCTAGAGGATAATGCAAAAACATCAATTGAACACTGAACCTAGTTATGAAAGAAGTTGTCCGAAAAGAAGTTGTTAGAAAAGAAGTTCTTAAATGGCTGAATGCATGATTTATTTATGCAATCTCAGACAGCCCTTAGGTGAGCCCAGTTCATGTGGTTCTCAAGAAGGGTGGATTCACAGTCATTTGAAATGAGAAAAAATAATTAATTCCAACAAGAACTATGACAAGATGGAGGGTATGCATTGATTACAAAATCGAACATCGCTTACGAAGAAAAGATCATTATCCTTACCTTTATCATCAAATGTTGACAAGTCAGTAGACACCGCCATTTATGTTTCTTCTTTTGATGGATATTATGGATACCTGTCAGATAGCCATAGCCCCTAAGGACTAGAAGAAGACAACCTTTACATGTCCTTATGTAACACCCCGAAATACACCCTAGTCGTTTTAAACATAATTAGGGTATATTATAAGTGCATTTTGAAATTTTTTGCAATTATTATTTTGCTAAGTGAGAAAATTTCGAAACCTGGAATTTGTATAAGATACAAGGGTAAAAGTGAAATTTGTCAAAATAAGATATAAAAGTCATAAGATAAGAAGATGAGATGCTATTATAGAAATGACATAAGTTGTGATGCAAATAGAAGGAAGTTTTAGGACCTATGTGTAATAAAAGGAAAATTTGACCAAATTGGGATAAGACCAATTAGGGTCTCTCATTTGGGGAATTGAGAGAGCAAAAAAAATAGAGAGAGGGAGAATAAGAAGAAGAAGAAGAAGAAGAAAAAGAGAAAGAAAGCCAAGAAAGGTATGGATTGTTATGGTTTTGTATGGTTTTGTATGGATATTAGTTTGTTCCATTTCTAGGGTTTAGTTAGGAATTCATCCTAACCTTAGATTGATTGAAAGTTAGGTTGGTAAAACCCTAGTTTGTATAAGATGAGTATGGAATCCTCCCTTTGAGTATGGAATCATAGTTTAGGATGTATGGATATCTGTTTAGGTGCTAGGAAGTTAAGCTAATTTCTACAAGTATTTCAGCTCAGTTTGGAAAACCCTAATTAATCTCTATGTTTCAGTTTTGGTCATATAACACACTTTGGGAGATGTTTATCGAGAGTATACGAAGCCTCTTTTGATTTTGGTTTGATTTTTGTGAAAAGGGCCAAATCATAAACTGGCACTGGGTCCTACGCCGCAACATAGGATCCTAATGTGAAGAAATAAGTCCACAATTGCTAAGGCATGTCCACGCCTTGGCACATCCGAGAGGGAGGCTTGGACAAGCCTCGGGTATGCCAAGGCGTAGCAAAGCTACGCCGCAACGTAGCACTATTCACATACATGTGTTTTTGTCATGTTTTGCTATTTCGTTATTCCGAGAACTTGTCTATTAGACTAATAAGGACCCTATAAGTGTATGAAAGCGTCCATTTATGTTTGCAAGGTAAAGGAAAAATTAGACTGTACCTCATCGCTTCAACAAAGCAAAGTTTGAGGTTGGAAAACTTAATACCCCTATGATAATATAGTAAGTTCCTGAACACATATAATTGTAAGACTACCTAAGACCGATATTGAATGACATGGCACCTTGTTACTCGTCGCACGTATAGTACTTCAGACTCCTCAATTAGTGCGACGACACTTTCGACCAGGCACATTGACATTTAGTACTTCGGTAGTCTCTGATTAGTGCGACAACACTCTATCAGTGCTTCAACACTCCTGCTTTGTGCTACGACACCTCAGTACTATACCGTACCTTCAGGTACTTATTGTTTTGTGTCTTACTCATTTCTTATTACTGGTGTAGGTAGTCAAACAATTATATGATAAGAGTATGAATAACGAATAAAAGTAAAGTAATGTACATCGTTCTGCTCTGAATGTATCTCCGTACAAGTATAAGCTCTGTAACTCCTACGGGAGATCTGAACAAGTATAAGTCCGCTATAAGTACAAGTAAGTGTATAAGTTTGTTATATGAATTCATGAAAATTTTTGATATCTGCTACTGTATATTTGTTACTGTTATATGCTTATTGTGAAAGAGTATTTATTCATGTGTATACGTAAAAGTCATATATTTCCTACTAAGCGTTAAGCTTAGCACGGGTTTTAATCCATGTAGGTAAAGAGGAGGATCGCCCGCGATCTTCCGATACTGGGCCGAAATAACAAACTAGTAGGAGTACATCACAAGAGGTTTTACGCTTCCGATTATGTAAATGCAATGTGCATGCTTTTTTGTGTATTTATATAAATTTGGGACTCAAGACTGTATGTATTGACACTGTAAACACCACTACGGTGGTAGTTTTATTTTGTATCTTTGTATATGATATTTTGATCTCGCTTAGGAAGACTCACCACTCAATGTCTAAAAGCAAGTAAAGAGTCCCAAGATAGTTTCGCGCCCCATCATCCGCTCTAGCCTGGGGTCAAAGGAAACCCCAGGCTCACATTTGCTTTTAGAAAGATGCCATTTGGACTGTGTAATGCTCCTACCACCTTTCAAAGGTGTATGATGTCCATTTTCTCTTATTTAGTGGAGAATGTTATGGAAATCTTCATGGACGACTTCTCATTTTATGGATCTAGGTTTGAGAATTGCCTAGAAAATTTAGAAACCAGATTTCTCAGAGGATGCTAAGACAAAAGCTAGTTTAATCGAGAAATGCCATTTTATAATTGAAGGTATTGTGTCAGCATCAAATTTATGCGCCGATTCTGAGGTTGACCAAACAAAGGTTTTTGTTATTGAAAATTTGATGCCGCCTATAATAGTTAAAGGAATTAGAAGCTTTTCGGGACATGCTGGATTTTATAGAAGGTTTAGAAACGAATTCTCCAAAATTTCAAGACCATTATGCAGACTGCTAGAAAAGGATGCCAAATTTGAATTTGATGAAGCATGCAGGTCTACATTTGAAGAAATAAAATCCATCTCATGTCACACCCCGGATACCCGATCCGACCACGCGGATCCGAACAAACATCCGGCTCGAGACTATATAATCGGGACTCCTATCAATTTGCTCTTTCTCGAGTCGAACTTCAGGCTCGTGGTTATACAAACAATTTCTGTAATAACAAAACTCATTTACATTTACAAAAGAACTACCACTGGAGTGGTGTCCCTCAAGATCTATACACATATACTGAATCCCATTTACTTATACAAACCCTTATACGTATACATGTCTAATACAAACATTAGAGATTGCGAGCGATGCGGTGAGCTTTATCTACGGGTGGCCTGCTCTGGCGTGTGGGATGTCTGTCATCTATCCTTGTCTTACCTTACGTACCTACATTGATTGAACACCCGCGCTAAGCTTTACGCTTAGTGGGAACATAAGCATGGATAACAACCAATGGTGACCGTCACAAGCTTATACATATGCATTACATATATCTATACTTATTCATATAACTTTTATTACTTATCATCTTTTCATTCCTATTTCATGTCAATCTTTTCCGTTACATATTCTATGTCTTTGGCATATCTCCTATCTATACTTTTACTGTATTCCTATGCTTTGTCATCTTTTCCTTATCTCTATCGTTCTTAGTACTTATGCATTGCTATCATGTGTTCCTAGCATGTTCCATCTATTCATTTAGGCGTATTTTTCATGGTTATATCATATGAACATTTTGTTATTCTTTCTTTGCATTTGATTCATGCATGTTAACATATAATTTCATATCTTTGTTTTCTGTTATACTTCTCATATTACTTTCTCTTTTATGTATTGTACTTATTCATATACTTTTCGTGTCATTGACACTTTACTTCTTGTACTCGTATACTTGTCATACTATCATTGCATAACAGTGCTATGCTTCTCTTATCATGTTATATATTCTTGCATATAATTGTCATTTTCTTTTATGTTTCATGCCTGCATAAACCTTAGAAGTTGATAAAGGAAACTATAAGGGCCCGAAGGTGTTGTACTCCTTTACATCTGCAGAAAGCGATGGTCTATAAGGGCGAAGGTGCTTCAGCAACACTCAGCATGCGAAAGCAGTGGTCTATAAGGGCTCGAAGGCGTTGTTATCATTGTACGAGACAGTGACCATCTATAAGGGCCCGAAGGCGCTATGGTGACCCTTTTGGGGCCACCATGATCCAAACGGGATCTATCATTGACAGAGCGGGGCCTCGATATACGCTTATGCGTATCGCTGCCGGCAAGCGTATCTTCCTATAAAGGCATGCCTATCTATCCCTAGGTTCTAAGTAGACAATCCATGTGTATTTTATGTTTCGGTACATATCTCATATTCACAGAATCATTTTTGTAATTAGGTAATCATATGTGAATATATACACAATCATTATTATAAAACTTTTATTTTTCATATCTCATTTCTCACTTTACACATTTACATACATATAACATATCATATACTTATGTCATATTCTATACTTGTCATATACCGATGCTTATAGATGTTCATATATAATTTACGAGGCATATGAAATGATATACTTTCTTATCATATCTATGGTTCATTAAGGTCATTTACATTTTACGTACACATATCTCATAAGCATGAATAACTATTATCATGATAGCTTATGCAATATATACTATCATTACTTGTATTCGTTCTCATATCTGTAGCTTCATATTACGGTTCTCATATTACTCTATAATACATATATTCCAATATTTTTGGCATGCATGCATTTACTCATTCTTATATTCATATATGCCTATCATTCGTGTACATGTACTCATTCCTGGTAATATCTTATATCTTTTTAACTTATATCTTCATGTACTTTATTAGACTATCATATCTTATGATATGTACCTATACATTTTTATACTTGTACGTTTTACATGTACTTTATCAGACTATCCTGTCTCCCATAGGAGTGAAGAACTTATACCTATACGGAGGTACTTATACACGTACTTGTACTTCTATCTATCTTATACTTGTATCTATCTTATATTATGCATGAATAACTATGATTATCATATATGCTTACTATTTTTCCTTATTTCTGGACCTAATATGAGTTCCACTTTTATCATACTATGTATGGCTGGATTCTTGACTCAATGGGCTTTCCATAGAGTCCAAGAACACCCGAATCGAAGTTCGGACAAAGGAGTTATGACCTTCCGAAGTTGGAGGTCATACTTAGTCAACCCAAACGAGCTGACTTGACCTCGGTGAGATCGGTCTAACACCTCGGTCTGACACCTAATATCCTCCTCAGGAATATGAATGGATTCTTGACTCAATATTCTTTCCATAGAGTCTGAGAACACCCGAATCAGAGTTCGGACGAAGGAGTTATGACCTTCTGAAGTTGGAGGTCATACATAGTCAGCCCGGACAGGCTGACTGGCTGGAAGAGGGCGCACGACCTCGGTGAGCTCGGTCCTAACACCTTGGTCGACACCTAATATCCTCCTCAGGCATATGGAATAGATTCTTGACTCAATGGTATTTCCATGAGTATAGAATACCGAAGCGAGTTCGAGACGAAGGAGTTATGACCTTCTGAAGTTTGAGGTCATACGTAGTCAACCAATTGGTGACACAGGCGGCGGTGACGCATGACCTCGGTGAGCTTGGTCTAACACCTTGGTCTGACACCTAATATCCTCCTCAGGCATATGAATAGATTCTTGACTCAATGGTATTTCCATATAGTCCAAGAACACCCGAAACGGAGTTTGGACGAAGGAGTTATGACCATCCGAAGTTGGAGGTCATATGTAGTCAACCAGGCGAGCGACTCAGGCGGGTTGACCTGACCTCGGTGAGCTCAGTCTAACACCTCGGTCTGACACCTAATATCCTCCTCAGGCATATGAATGTATTCTTGACTCAATAGGCTTTCCATAGAGTCTAAGAACACCTGAATCGGAGTTCGGACGAAGGAGTTATGACCTTCCGAAGTTGGAGGTCATACATAGTCAACCCATACGAGCTGACCTGAACTGGCCGAGCTGACCTGGCCTCGGTGAGCTCATTCTAACACCTTGGTCTGACACTTAATATCTTCCTCAGGAATACGAATAGATTCTTGACTCAATGGTCTTTCCATAGAGTCCAAGAACACCCGAAACGGAGTTCGGACGAAGGAGTTATGACCTTAGAAGTTGGAGATCATCACGTAGTCAACCTGGCGAGCTGGCTGAGGCGGCCCGAGCTGACCTGACCTCGGTGAGCTCGGTATAACACCTCGGTCTGACATATAATATCCTCCTCATGCAATTGAATGGATTCTTGACTAAATAGGCTTTTCATAGAGTCCAATAACACCCGAATCGGAGTTCGGACGAAGGAGTTATGACCTTCCGAAGTTGGAGGAGGTCGCCACGTGATCAACCGAAGAGCGGCCTGAACTAGCCGAGCTGACCTGACCTTGGTGAGCTTGGTCTAACACCTAATATCCTCCTCATGCATATGAATAGATTCTTGACTCAATGGTCTTTCCATAGAGTCCAATAACACCTGAAACGGAGTTCGTACGAAGGAATTATGACATTCCGAAGTTAGAGGTCATACGTAGTCAACCCAGACGAGATGACCTGAACTGGCTGAGCTGACCTGACTTCGGTGAGCTCGTTCTAACACCTCGGTCTAAGGACCATAACTTGGTCTACAGAAGTCTAAATTGAGGAATTCAAAAGCCTAACATCAAGTTTCTTGATGTGGCTACAATTTACCAGAATGGCTTACTACTAAATTCCCTTTATTTATTACCCAAAAACCCGTTCTAAGGTCCGGCTAATGCGTATGATCAAACATAGGGAAATTTTCTTGGTTCAACTTGCAACTAGACCTTTCCCAGAACACATCTATAGAAGCCTTAGAGCTCTTCTTAACTCAACCCTAACAAGAAATGAGTTTGGGAATTTCCAACCCAAACCATACCTGAAAAAAGGGTTCGAAACCATGTATCCTAAACTTTACAGGGCCAAAACTAGACTTGCATACACACACACTTAGTTTCCATACAAATATTCATAGTTCCGTACCTGTGATCTTCTTTTTCCTTTCCTTCTTTCTTATTTTCTTTTCTCTTCTTCTTCTTCTTCTTCCTTTATCTTCTCTTCTCTTATCCGTTTTTACTCTCTCTTTCTCCAGGCAAATGAGAATATTTATTTTGGTCTTATGTATTGATCTTATCCTTTTTATTTCACTTTTTCTCTATTTTGGAGCATCCTCGACCATCCAGTCAAAGGATGAAACTTCCTCCCTCTTTCCTTCAAGCCACTTGTCTCTTCCACAATTTTCTTCCTTATTTGATTTTTGTAATATCTTTCTTTTATTACTCTTTGGTCCTTAATTTCATTTGTTTCTCAATTCAATTTATCAAAATCCTACTTTTATTACTCTTAATTTAACTTATGCATATTCCTACTTTGGCATATGAACTTATTATATTATGACCCTTGGGTCATGAATTGAAATAATTTTAATTTACCCTTAAGCATTTATCAGTAATTCCAAGTTCTTGCTTATTTTATTTTTATCTTTATTTTATTCCGGATAAATATACTTTTACTTTTATTACACCCTAAACATGCTATAAAACCGTTAGGGTATAATTTGGGGTGTTACATCTCAGTTATAGCTCCCATTGTGGCAACACCAGACTTGAATAAGGATTTTGAAATCATGTGTGATGTTAGTAATTATATATTGGGTGCAGTGTTAGGACAAACAACTGAAAAGACCTTCAAAGCTATTGATTACTACCCAAATGGTTCTATTCCATACTCTTAACACTTTGGGTTTTGAGCAATTTTTTTGCATGGTAATAAGCCAAATTGACCCAGTTGGCACATTAAGGACCTAACAATGCTTATGATCAAATTTTATAGCAGTTTTTGTAGTTTTCACAGGCTATATATATTGAAGATTCTCGAGCATGAAGAAATCAATTGGAACTTAGAGCTGTAGAACCAGAAGGAGGAATTGCAGAAGCATAAAACAAAGAACAATTTTGCAAGGGTTGCGAAATTTCGCAGCCTGCGAAATTTCCTGCCATCCTTTTTTGAGTTTTTGTCTTTTTTTTTTTGTTTTCTTCGCAAATTCTCCCCATGTAATAGTGTTTAGTTTATACAATTTGGTAATTTGTATTGTTTGGTGGTATATAATGCCCAAACAACACTTTGTAAAAAAACCTTTTTGACTTTAAAACTTTTGATTATTGAATTTTTGGGAGGCTTGTCGAACAAGCTCCCGTTTCCTTTCGTTTTCTCCTATTTTCTTTTCCTTTCTCACTGGCCAAACACCCTATGAGGATGATTTCTCAGAGGATGTGTGGCTAAAACCCCTTCCTCCTTGAAATAGAAGGCCACTGGGCAAAGGATCCTAAGGTAAACTAACGGTTTTCTTGTTTTTTACACAGGTATTCACTGTCCTTACTATTCTTCTCTTCAACTTTAGGTTTTGATCCCTTTGAGTCACCTTGAATGGTCAGTATTTTGTAAGCTTTTAGGGTTCATTGGATGCTTAATGCTAGATCCAGTGATGTTTGTTAGTTATCATTTATGAGGCATTGAAAGGTGAGTGAAGGAGACATTTGTTTTCACTAATTGAGAGCATTGATGGGCAGTGAATGCCATTTTCAAAGATATGTAATGAGGGTTAGTTTTTATAGCTAAATGAAGATTTCGTTCGGGAGATAACTCTATGTTATCCCTCCCCCGATGTGAAGATATGACACGAAAACCCTCATTTGCCTAAAGAACTTAAAGATACTTCAAGGTACCTTTTTCCACATTTTAATCTATTTTATTTTCAGTGACAACCATTAAAACCAACCTCTTTTTATCACAACCCAAATATCCAAACTACAATCATCAGTGTAAACTTCGGTATTAGTAATTTATACGAAGAAAACCCATCCCTATGGATGATCCTAGAGCGGCTATGGTAGTATGCGGTATTAGGTTATAAATTTTGTTGATTTAGAATACCCTATAGGTTACGAATCAAATGGCGCCATTGCCAAGGATGGTGCCATTGTGCAAATGACAATGTGCTGAACACTTGTGATCCTCATCACAAGCTCTGGTGAATTTATTTTCTCTTATCATTCTTTCTAAGAAGGCGGATTAGTCAAAATTAGTATTCTACAGGAATTAGATTCTAAATTAGGCCTGAATTTAAACACAATGGAACCTCCACCTAAAGAATAGCAGAGTCAGTAGGGGATATAAAGGAACCTTAATGCATATAGATCCATGAGGGACCACATACACCCTTCTCGGATGAGTGCACCCTCCTACATAGTGCCTCCAATTGAGCAAATGGTTATAAAACCTTACCTTGTGCCACTTTTCATGGCATGGAGAGTGAGAACCCTTATTCGCACATGAGGGAGTTTGAGGAGGTCTACAACAACTTCAAGGGAGGAGACACCCTTTGTGGATTTAATAGGAGCTTAAGCTTTTCCTTTCATTGGGGATAAAAGCAAAATTTTGCTCAACTCCTTGAGGCCAGGAGCATCATTTGGAGCGAGATACGAGGCTGAATTTTTTTTAAAATTCTTTCTCCCTCCCTGGAACAAACAACTTGAAAGGTAGATTTTCTGTGGCCAATGAAAATAAAAAATTCTATGCATGTTGGGAGAGATATGTTAGGCACTCAATGGTGTCCTCCTGATAGTTTGATACATAGGTGGCGGTCGACTACTTTTATGATGGAATTTCTCCTGCCATGAAGCAATCGCTTGAGACTATGTGTGGAGGAAACTTCTTTAGCAAACATCCAGAGGAAGCTTTGGATTTCCTGGGTTTTGTAGCTAAAGCTTCAAAAGGTTGGGATGAGCCTAACCCAAGGGAGATGGAAAGAATGAGACCTCAACCCATAACAAGGGGTGGCATGTACTCTCTTCCGGAAGACATGGACATGAAAGCCAAAGTTTCAACCTTAGCTAGAAGGTTGGAAGAACTGGAAATGAGAAACCAATATGAGGTGCAGGCAGTGACTGAGTTTCCTATGCCAAACAAGCCATGTTTCATTTGTTAATCCATTGAACATCTAGGAGAACAATGTCCAACTATTCCAGCAATGAGGGAGATGTTAGTGGAATAAGCGAATGTTGTTGGTCAATTTAAACCATCAACTAATGCACCATATGGTAACACTTACAACCCTAGTTGGAGAAATCACCTAAATCTCTCCTAGAAGCCAAAAACTTCCATAGTATGCACCTCCTGCTCCTCCACAATATGATTCAACTTCTCAGCCATTACAACCATAGTCAACTTCTCTAGTTGAGCAAGCCATTCTAAATTTGAGCAAGGTGGTAGGTAACTTTGTGGAAGAGTAGAAAGCAGTGAATGTGCAGTTAAATCAGAGGGTTGACACTGTGGAAAGCATTATGAACAAGAGAATAGATGGGTTCCAGAATGAAATTGCCTAGAAAATTGACAACCTGTAGTATTCCATCTCTAAGTTGACCAATCAACATCAAGTGCAAGGAAAAGGGAAGTTCCCCTCACAAACTCAGCAAAACCCCAGGGGATTTCATGAAATAGCTGACTCAAGTAAAACTGCTCCTAAAATGGATGAAGTAAAAGCAGTTATCACTTTGAGAAGTGGTAAAAAAGTTTAGCAACCAATTCCTAAAACACTTAATGAAGCTAAAGAATGGCAAGATGGGGAGCCTAAAAGGATAGTGATAAAGGAAGACATGATGAAGAAAAGCATGCCTCCACCATTTCCTCAAGCACTCAGAGGCAAAAAGAGGGTAAACAACCCAACTGAAATTCTTGAAGTGTTGAGGCAGGTGAAAGTCAACATTCCCCTTTTAGACATGATTAAGTAAGTTTCAACCTATACCAAGTTTTTAAAAGACTTGTGCACTATAAAGAGAGGACTAAATGATGATAAGAAGGCCTTTTTGACAAAGCATGTGAGTGCCATTATACAGTGCAAGACTCTAGTGAAGTACAAAGATCCAGGGTGTCCTACCATATCAGTGAACATTGGAGAAACTTGCATGGATATGGCATTACTAGATTTGGGGGCCAGTGTCAACTTGTTACCTTACTCAGTTTATAAGCAGCTGGGGCTAGGAGAATTGAAACCCACCGCCATCACCTTGTCTTTAGCAGACATGTCAATAAAAATTCTCAAGGGCACTGTTGAAGATGTTTTGGTGCAGGTGGACAAATTCAACTACCCAGTGGACTTTGTTGTTCTTGATCTGAATAATAAATTTGTGGGGAGACAATTCTTGTGCGGCTTATACTCAAGAGGCCATTCTTGGCAACCTCAAATGCAATCATCAACTGTCGAAATGGGGTTATGCAGCATTTTTCACCTCAGTAAAAAGCATGTTTACCCCGAGGAAGAAGACCTAGAAGAGGTGTGTTTGATTGACACCATTGTGGAAGAACAATGTAGTAGAAATTTGCAGCTCTGGCGAAATTGATAGAGGAATTGTGAGCTTCACGAGGTAGACCCTTAGTTGTTTATGTGTTGCTTTGTCCTTGGAAAAAGAAGGAAGAAATCCTCCCTTGATGGCGAAAGACGAAGAGAAGGAAGAAGAGGAAGAGCCCCTAAAACGATCTCAAACGCCTCGAAAAATTGAAATATGCATACTTAGAGGAGGCGACCAATGCCTGTGGTTATTTCTTCATCCTAATGCCTCACGAAGGCGCGGAATCCTCGAGAAGTGTAAGCGAGCCATTGGATGGAAAATCTCAGTTTAAGGGAATTGCCCTTTGGGTACGCACTTATCACATCTACATAGAGGAGGAAGCCAAACCAGTGAGACAACCACAAAGACGATTGAATCCCCACATGCAAGAGGTAGTACGCGTTGAAGTTCTAAAACTGCTGCAGGCCAACATTATCTACCCCATTTCAGACAGTCCTTAGGTAAGCCCTAATCAGGTTGTACCTAAAAAGTTGGGGGTGACTATTGTATAGAACGAGAAGGGAGAAGATATTCCTACACGCCTTACCACAGGTTGGAGGGTATGTATAGATTACAGGAAACTAAATGCAGTGACAAGGAAGGACCATTTTCCCTTATCCTTCATTGATCAACTTCTGAAGAGAGTTTTCGGGCACCCATTTTATTTTTTTTTTCTAGATGGCTACTCTGGATATTTTAAAATCGAAATCCCTGTGGAGGACTAAGATAAGACCACATTCACTTGCCCCTTTGGAAATTATGCCTACAAGAGAATGCTTTTAGGCCTTTGCAATGCACCTGCCACTTTCCAAAGGTGTTTGCTCATTATCTTTAGTGATATGGTGGAACACATTATGGAAGTGTTGATTCGTGCCACGGTAGGGTGATCCGGAATCAACAATATTTGTTTCCTATACTCCTCCTACTGTCGTAGTCAAGCTACTGCAGTATAGTGATTACAAAGATTAGATATGGGGATGGGTTTTCATCCCACGAATGATTCGCATTAATGTTTGAAAATGGTGAGACTTTTGTTTGGATTTTTGGATTTGCATTTAAAAACAGGGGAGTTGGTTGTACACTGGGTAACTGAAATGGCTTGAATTAAGGTGTGAAAAGGTAACCTTGAAGGCTTGGGTCACTAGCTTGATACATTGGGGTTATTAAGGTGCCCTCGGGTTATTTCCTCGCATTAGGGCAAATGACATATAGTCAAGGCCAAAATCGGATCTTTGTTTAGCTGTAAGCCTAACCCTACAAACATAAGTGAGTCAATCAAATACTAAGCATTCAATGTCCCGGTCGGTTTGGCTCCCCCAGCATTTACCTCATTTCAATGGTTCGTAAATGACATCTAAAGAGAATATCGGTGCATCTACAGTAGAATAAGGCTGAACCTAAAGCATGACAAGTATTGATAAGGGAAAAGACATTAAATGGCATTAAACTGATTTAGAAAGTTTAGAACCATAATGCGGTACACATCATTAAAAGCATGAGACCACAGCAAACCCTGTAATAAGCTAGCAACCCTCCTCTTTAAAGGCTTTGAGGCTTAGCGAAGCATCACTGGGATTGTGTCTCAAGAGGTGTGTTTGGCAGCCGAGAAAATGAAGAAAGAGGAAGAAGAAGAAAAATATAACCTAAACTAAAGGCTGCGGGGCAGCTTGCATAAAATGGAAGTTAGAGATTCTGAGGACATAAGGTGGCTTATATAGCCAACCCAATTGTGTGAAATGACAAAAATGCTTAAAATATGAGATTACAATATGGACAAAATGGTAATTAATCAAAACGTGGTCGTTCGGAATCAAAAACATCAAAAACACAAGGCCAAGATTTTCGCTATGCAGGGAATTTCGCTATCATAGCGAAAATTTCGCTATCATAGCGAAATGCAAAATTTTCACTATGCACAGTAATTTTCGCTAAGCTAGCGAAATTTCGCTAGCTTAGCGAAAATTTCGCTAGGATTGCGAAATTTTCTCTATGATTCGAAAATTTTAAGCAATTCTTCTTGAAAATTTTACTTGCAATGCATAGAAATTCTACAGTTTTGCCTCTCTTTGCTCTGGCACACTTATTTGCATCTTCTTTTCATCAATTCCACTTCACATTTCTTCATTTGATCGTTGATGAAATCACTGTGACTCCTCAGCATGCAGCACCCACTCGACATCAAACTTGCTAACTGAAGTTCCCGAGATCAGCAAAACTACCCAAAACAATCTCGAAACCAAATCAGTAGTACTAAGTGGACATGCACATTACAATTGGCTCAATTCATATGATTAGTGCTCAAAAAGCACTCAAAACCTATCTTGAATAGGACTCAAAATAGCACTTTTTGGGTACTAATCACACCCCCTAACCAACACGTTGCTAGTCCCTTAGCAATGCTAAAACAATAAAGGTATGCATCTTTACATTGCTTTTTCTGAAAGTGTATATTGTTCAAAAGTGTATGTCACGAATAGGCTTTACCTTTAATATGAACCATTTACACCACGAGGCAGCGAACCTTGAAAGAACAAAAACCATATAAGAACAAGTTTTAGGGCAACATCGGTTCCAAATCAACCTAAACTTCCACGAATCTAATTGTTTCCTAAGGTAACCGGTTTAGTCAATAAGTTGCAAAGCTATTCCTCCCTCAACGAGCTAATGTCGGGGCCTTAAGCGTGACCAACCTAAATAAGAATCGATTACACTCTTATTTCTTTCTTTGATTGTATTGTAGGGTGCAATGCTAAAACTGACTTCACGAAGTCAAGTGTAGCGAGGAGTCCATCGATGACTCCCAACCGATTAAGGTTTAGGGCATCAAGTCGAAAGGATCGGTGCGACCCTGAAAGAAAGAAAGAAGGAGCTCTTCGGGCTTCACCGGACTTGAAGACTTCGAGGGGTCGCCCCCTACATCACGCTAAACTCCACCCATCCCACCCGTGTAGCGAACACTAAGTCGATGACTCGGCAATCAAAGGTTTAGGGTATAGGGCTTTAAGGCTTTAGCCGTATACACACTCGGACCATGTTTGGGTTTCAAGGCAAAGCGTCACGGCTTTTATTTTTCTTTTTCATCTTTTCTTTTTCTTTTTGCTTTTTCTCTTCTTTTTCATATGGAAGACTACATTGATCTTCATTCACGGGTAACACAAACCTATTATAAGTCGTCAACAGATCTAAGGCCGGCTTTGCAAGGTGAAAAGTGGTATATAGCTTCTCAACCTATTGGTACAAACTGGTGTGCAGTGTGTTAATTAGCTAAATGAGGAATGTTCTGGTTGAATATGCTGGAACTTCAATTGACCAAAAACTTAATCATGCATGGAATTGTTCTATCATTAAGGTAACATACAGCGCTTCAATTTTTCAACTAAAGGCAAGAGTAGAAACACAAAATAGAGACACAAAAAAAATGATTTGCAAAAGTATAGTAAACTGTAAATAATGCTATAAAGCTTTTGATATAACCAATATGGATAATACATGCTTTAAATAGCTAATCATAACAAAAGTATCACTGCCTACTATTGGCTAATACATGAATCCTATACAAAATGAGTAGGCGGTTGATAAAGCTAAAAACAGTACAAAATATGATAGAAGACACTCCTAACTCTAACCTTTCCTCCCAACCAAGGTATAAACATGTCGCACTGTGTAGGGATAGGAAAGCTAGAGAAGGGAATGCGACCACCTCACTCTCGTGGTGGTGGATGTCTTGGAGGATACGAGAGGCTGTGCTACTGTTCTGTGAGCATCCCGAGGAGAAATTTCTTCTTTGTGGGCGGTCTCGATGTGTAGGCTTAGGCGGGAGACCAAGGTGGCTCATGATCCGAAGAAGCATGGCATGACAATGCTCTATAGTTGTCTTGGCTCGGGCCATCTGCGGATCTGCGATGCGTGTAGTAGCAGCGGAGGCAGGAGCTGACATCCCATGCCGACAGTGATCTCCACCCAGAGGCCGACATGGATATGCTCAAGGGAGGCTGCGGCTTTGTAGGAAGGGTCGGCGGTGTCAGCAATGGCTGAGAAAGGTGGAGGTGGAGCAGGAGATAAATCAGGAATGGGCTCCTCTCCCACCTCTACCTCCACCTCGAGGCAGGATCCTCTCCTGCTCGGGGGTCCTTTGCTACCTCATGCAGTACCCTCCATCACGATCTATTCTTTGGAGAACAAAGAGATCGGCGTAATGGGATCGCTCCATGGAGCGGACTTCGAGTGCATCGATCCTCCCTCTACGTGCGGGAAGCCACCGGGGAATCCCAGATGCTCCAGGACCTGGCTCAGCAATCGCGGCATCAACAACGGTAAAGTCTCAGCTCGAGCCAGGCCCTTGCGGTGGACCTTATCCTCAAAGTGCAGCAGAGAAGTCATAACAAGCTCAGAGGGACTGAACCAGAATCCCTCTGAGATCCGGTACAGGGCCTCGAGTATGGCTCCCCTGCGCTGAACGTAATGCTGCAAAGGGAACAAGCTGGTCCGGAGCAGGTGGTCCATAAGAAGCATCTAAGGCGGGCGCCCGGAGATGCGGGTCCAGCGTAGTATCTCTAAGCGAGCGGACCATCTCCCTACTGTGATGGTTGTGGCCAATCGATATCCTCGAAATTGGCGGCTCTTGCGGGCTTCGCGGCTAAATGTCCAGCGGCTCGGGTACTCACGGGGCGATTATCAATAGTGAATCGAACTCCGGCGGTTTCGGCCTCAGGGAAGTCATGGAGTGGTAAAAGCGAAGCTTTCCCGGGGATAACCGCGCCGCGGTGTCATAAATGGCGACGAGGGATCTTTGCGTGATTAGCCTCATGGAGTCTCTGAACCGCGGGTCAGCGTTCAATTCTGGCACATCGTAATAGGTCTCCCCATGGAAGTCTACGGCTGTAGCGAATCAGTCACTGGAATCGGGTGACCGGTGAATATAGTTCGTCCTAATCCACCGATCTTGGTGATCGGTGGGAGGCGATGAGCCCTCCTCGAGTGGGGAGGTGTGACTGCGGCGGATCTCGAGACTCTCCAGGCCTGATGTCCGGGCCCTCTGCGTCGTCTACGGTCTGGGAGGGGCCCCGGGGTCCCGACCTAGTCGATTTCTCTAAATCCACGAGGCTCCTCGGGGGACCGGCGGTTGGGAGCCCTTCTTGAGCTGGTCGGGAGAGTGGGCCTGAACAGCCCCGGAAGTGTTTGGGTCCTCCATCTCCGGAGTGTTGAATCTGACCCTGGGCCTGAAGCGATAACCACCTCGAGTACGGACCATGTCTGCGGTCTAGAATGCCCATAGGAATGGAAGCCGAGGCGCCTGTTGGGAGTGGAGTGCACAGCGCACAACGATGAGTGCCTAAAACACTCATCTTACACTCAGCGTCGATTCGTCATTTCCACATTTATTTTATAATAATTTTATAGTTTTGTGGATAGATCCTGAGATTTTGTTAATGCGGTGTGGATTCACGGGTTCATTGGAATGGCGGCTTTTGACCGAGTTTGGAACAATGAGGAGCAGGCAAGGAAGTGACTGTCACGTCGCGACGTCACCACGTCACGACGTCACCACGTCGCCACGTCGCCACGTCACCACGTCGCGACGTCACCACGTCGCGACGTCAGCTCGAAAATCTGCACCTCATCATTTAAAGTACGAATGGCTCAGAAATTAGGGTATCGGGAGGCGTACGAGAAAGGCCGCGAATTCAGGCGGTCGACGAGACTTGGAGGAAGTCTTTCGAGTTTGGACCGTTTCTCATAGTTAGATATTATTTTTGGATAATATGATGATGTTTTTAATACTAGACAATTGGATCTTTTCTGCGTGTTCTAGATCTTTTCTAGAGGTTACATCAAACCACAATCACATCTGATAGTTAAGTTTAGTCTTTCATGTTATTCGGTTGTTATTAATTTGTCACATCTACTCTATACGCATTTCAATTATATGATAATGTCGGCCAATGTTAGCATAATCGCCTTGCTGGAGATCAGGGATTCGAGATGAGGGTATTCGGGATCACAGGTGAAGTAGCACTTTGTAGGCTCGGTTAATAGAGATATTCGAACACGAAGGTGGCATTTGGGGTTAGAACACATTTAAGCATTGAATCTGGTCGAGATAGAGATATACTCGGTCCTATTCCGCGAGATAGGCGGATATACCTCGGGAAGGGGATATATCGTAGGCAAGATCACCTCGCGTTGACTTATTACAAATATGTTGAATAACGATATCTCTTTGAAAATACATTGAGCGTGATAGGAGATTTAACCCTAGGCGTCAACACCATTAATTCACTATAATCAATAGCTTAGTTGCAGTTTCCTTACTTAGATTTTACCCTAGAATCATTTATTCAGATATTGTCTGAAAAGCAGAACCTCTGTAGTCAATTCACCTTTCCCTGTGGATCGATATCCGTACTTTAAGTACACTATATTACTTGGGGCTACGCGTGCACTTGCGCACATAGGCATTCATTTACACACCGCGTTTTCGGCCTGTCAAGTTTTTGGCGCCGTTGCCGGGGACGTTTAAAATTGATATAGAGAAGTGAGCACATAGATAGTGATGAGATTTTCATTACTTTTGTTATTTTTACAAGTCTTTGGTAATTTGGTTTTGTTAGTTACGTATGTATAGCGATCTGGGGTTTCAATGAGTACATCACGACAGCAAAATCGAATTAATCAACACCTATATGTGATCACGAGCGAGAGAAAGACTTACGCACGCAGTTGCTGTAGAAACGAAAAACGAAAAGATTAGAATTCCAATAGTCATGGAAAACACTGAAGAACAAGATTTTGGCGTTGAACAAACTGAACCACAGAGAAGCCGAAATGGGAATCACGGAAGGAATCAAGCGCCCAGGCCATTTATACAGCCAGACGATCCTTACATGCTATTAGATGAGTTCGTTTACACAGCGGTTGTTCGGGCGGCGTCGGCGACCGATTCAAGCGGCAATTTTAATTGGAAGTCGATCCTGGTCACGAGATGCTTGAGAACATCTTGTTCCATGGACTACCATGAGAATCCGAACATGCATTTGACTAACTTCCTCAGTTTGCCATACCATCGAAGTACAAGCGAATTCTTGAAGAAGCTACAAGATTACGGTTGTTACGGCTTTCGCTCGGGGATAGAGCGAGCATTGGCTAACCCGATCGACCGCGGTCCATTACTACATGGAGCGATTTGAGTGCAAGTTTCGACCAGTTCTTTCCACCTTGAAAATTGCACAACGTGCAAGAAGTCAATACGTTTGGTCGACTAGAGGGGAGAACTTTGGCGGAGGCATGGGGCGAGTTTCATGAATTGTGCGGAAGTGTCCTCGCGGAGCTAACCCCGGATGGATGCAAGTCCACACCTTCTACAATGGTCTGAGAAATGCAACCCGAACAATGATAAATGCCTCCGTTGGAGGAGCATTGATGAAGAAAACCACAGACTAAGCCTATGAGATCTTGGAAGCCATTTGCGACCCAGCCTGGAATCGGTGGCTGAGAAGGCTACACCGGTGAAGTGCGGTAAGTAGCCTTTGAATAATGAGGTCCTTAACAATCGGTGAATCATGTGGCACCTTCTTCTGCGATTGAATAAACGGCAAGGAACCGCTGAACGCCGCCTAAACTAATCCATGGGAGTTGTGTGAATTTTGTGGAGGACAGCACAACAGCGCGGAATGTCAGTCAGTAAACCCTACAGTAGAGCAGGCCTAGTACGTGTCGAGGTTTAATCAGAATCAATCATAGCGACAGGGCGTATGGGGGTGCTGACTACGGGGAATCGGAATCGAGTTTAGGGGTGGGCGTAACAATCAGAGACGGAATAATCAAAACAACCAAGGGTATGGATGGCGGAACAAATCGAGCGATACGCGATCAAGCCAGAGACTAATTGAAACACACTATGAGGAAGAAGTTGGATTTAGAGCAAGCTCTTTTACGGATGTTAACTTAGCATTCATTTTATGAATGAGACTAAAGCAAACATGCGGCAACAAGCGGTAAACCCAAGGCAGGACGAATGAACATGTGGCGATTCTGGCCGAGAAGTGGTAAGGACTTGGAGACCAAAGAGAAACCCTCAACTACAGAAGAGGTAGAGGCAGAGAATGTAATCCAGCATAGTCAGAGTGATGATACAAATAAGGAACAGCCCCAGGAGAAACAGTCATCAGAGACTTCTATTGAAGCAAAGGCCCCGTATGCAGTTCCTTACCCTTGTGTCTCGAAACATATTTGGATAAGCAATTCACTAAATTCATGGATGTTTTCAAAAATTGCCTCTAAACATCCCATTTCTTTGATGCCCTAGAGCAAATGCCTAGCTATAAAATTAATAGACATCTTGTCTCAAAAGAAGATTAGGCGACTTGAGGCAGTGAACCTTAGGAATGCGGTGCCATCCTTGAGAGAAGCTCTGCGAGCTCGAGGATCGGGCGGTTTCACTATCCGTGCACAATTGGAAATGCTATTTTGAAGGCGCTATGCGTTGGGTGCGGCATTAATCTTATGCCCTTATCCATTTTTAAGCGTTTGGGATTAGGGCTACTTGACTACGGTTACTCTTGACTGCGGACGGATCTTTGAAACATCAGAGAGGATAATAGAAGATGACCTAATTCAGGTCGACAGAGTTTATCTTTCAGCGATTTCATTTTTTTAGACATGGGAGGAGAAGATAAAGAAATACCAAAAATCTTGGGAAGACCTTTTCTAGCAGCGGCGAGACGATGAGTTGATGTACGGAGGCGGCGGGCGGAGGTGAAGAGTAAAGAGTTCAGCGTGTTGACGGAGTTAGACACCCGGCGAAAGTGATACTTCTTTGCATGCGACATAGTAGAACGCAGTGTCCTAACCAAATTGAAGTGCTGCCGACCCTTTGGAGACTAGCCTAGTAAGAGAATGAATGCGAGGAGCACGAGTGACGAGGCGAAGAATATGTTAAATGGATGGACTCTTCGGACACAATAGGCAAATACTTGAACCTGCGGGCGAAGGAGTTCGCGCCCGGTCCCATCGATTGAGCAACCACCCAAGATGGAGCAAAACCTCTGCCTAGTCATTTGAAGTATGCATACCTTAGGGTAGAATCTACGCTACGGGTGGTTATCTGACATCTTTAGTGCGCTAGAGGAAGAGAAGTTATTGAGGGTCCTTCGAGATCACAAACATGCACTCGGATGGTCTCTAGCTGATCTAAAAGGGATTAGTCCTTCTATGTGCATGCATCGTATTTTACTAGAAGATGGACATAAACCTTCGATGGAAGCGCGGCGGAAGTTAACAAACGATGAAGGAAGTAGTCAGGAAAGAGGTTTAAATGGCTGAACACTAGGGTGATTTGCATTTCGAGGCGGTCATGGATCCAGCCCGGTTCGGGTAATACAGAAGAGAGGGAGGAACAAGCGTCATCGAGCTAGAAAACAACGTCTTCTTGCCATGTCGACGGGTTCTGGGGTGGAGAATTTGTATTGATTGTCGGGGCTGAACAAGGCCAGCTCGAAAAGATCACTTTCCATTGCGTTCGTCGGATCTTTCGATCGATTGGCTGGTTATGAATACTCTTTGCTTTTCTAAGCGGATACTCGGTTACAATCAAATTGCCATAGCTCTGGCGAAGATCGGAGAACAGCGTTCACTTGTCCTTATGGTACGTTCGCATTCCGGCGGATGCCGCGCGAATTTGTCGCGATGCACGGGTACCTTCGATACATGATAGCCATATTCTCCGACATGGTGGAGAAGGCGATTGAAATCTTCATGAATGATTTCACCGATCAATGGGAAATTCATTTTTGACAATTGTCTAAAAATTTGAGAGCTATCTTTGGCAGATGTGAAGAGACGATTTAGTACTCGATTGGGAAAAGTGCCATTTCATGGTACAAGGGGTATTGTCCTTGGACATCGGATCACCGACAAGGGAATAGAGGTAGATAAGGCGGGTGAAGCAATTGAAAAGTTGCCTCCACCTCTTGGTAAAGGGTTCGCAGTTTTCTAGGACACGCTAGTTTTTATAGGCGATTTCATCGAGGATTTCTCACAGTTGAAAAACCGAACATCTAACAGCCTTCTAGTCAAGGGATCCCATTTGAGTTTGATCCCCAATGTTTGCATGCGTTCTCGAGTTTGAAGGACAAGTTGATCTGCTCCTATTGTTGTGGCGCCCAGTTAGTCGTACCTTGAACTTATGTGTGGCCTTGATGACCGCGATTGGGGCGTACTAGAGAGGTAACGGAGAAAATTTTTCAAGTGATCTACTATGCTGATAGAGCCACGAATGATGCTCAGTTGAATTATGCCACTACAGAGAAAGAACTATTGGCTATTGTTTTTGCCTTCGACAAATTTAGGCTATATTTGATTGGCAACAAAGTCGTGGTGCATACTGATCATTCGGCTATTAAGTACTTGATGACCAAGAAAGATGCCAAACCCCGATTGATTCGGTGGGTCTTGTTGTTGCAAGAATTCGACGTAGAAATCAAGGACAAGAAGAACCGCGAAAATCTAGTAGGCGGCCATCTTTACGCGTGGAAGGAGCCGAGAGATGATGTTCGGTGAATGGCGAATTTCGAAGCGAAACTTTTTGCTATTGAGGACAAAGAAGAGCGGTTCACTGGTTTGCGGATTATGTGAACTGTTGGTGGCCAAGTGATCCCCGAGGTTTAACTATCGAGAAGAGGAAGAGGTTTTTCGCACACATTAAACACTACTATTGGGAAGAGCCAATTCTTTACAGACACTGTGCTGATCAGGTGATAAGGAGATGTGTGCCCGAAGATGAAATGCATAGTATTCAGAACCATTGTCACACTCTCTTTTAGGTGTGGTGGACACTTTGGTGGCGGAGAAACGGCAACCAAAGGTTCTACAATCGGGTTTTTATTGGCCTTCCTTATTTAAAGATGCTCACCAATTCGTTTCCACTTGTGACAATGTCCAGGTGGAACACATCTCTAAGAAAGAACCAGAGCCACCCATGCATCCCATCTTGGAGGTAGAGTTGTTTGATTTATGGGGGATCGATTTCATGGGACCATTTCCTGCATCGTACAACAACTTGTACATTTGTTGCGATAGACTATGTCTCGAAAGTAAGGTGGAAAAGCAATTCCTACTTGGCATGATGATGCAGGTTGTGGCTCGCTTCTGCTTAATAATATATTCTACGTTTGGAACTCCTCGAGCATTAATCACAAATAATGGTACCCATTTCTGCAATAAGGTAATTGATAAGGTGTTGCAAAGTATAGAATTACGCCATCGTACATCTCTTGCATATCACCCACAATCAAGCGAGCGGCAGAGGTATCAATATGAAATCAAGTTCATTCTGACTTGACTCGGGGAAGGATTGGTCTAAAAGATGAAGCGATGCGCTCACGGGCATACCGCCTGACATTTAAAACTCATTTGGGCATGTCTCCGTTCGAACTCGTGTATGGTAAAAAGCTTGTCATCTTCCGGTGGAATTGGGCATCGAGCTATTGGACCGCTCGGCATGACTAAACATGGGCCAATTACATTGTTTGGTGAAAAATTCTCAACTTCGATGAAGCTAGATGAGTTCGAGAAAGCGAAGCATATGAAAGCGCCGCATCTATAAGGAAAAGACTAAAAAGCTTGGCACGACAAACACATCACTAGAAAGGAGTTCACGGCCGGACAACAAGTCCTTATTCAATTCGATTAAAGCTTTTAGGAAATTAAAGTCTCGATGGTCAGGGCCTTTCCGCATTAACAAGGTCTTCTCATGGTGGAGCGAAGTTTCACATCACGAAGGCATTCCGCAGTCGCCACCCAATGCTTGGCAAATGCTTATGGAGGCGAGTTTCTTGCGAGCAAAGAAAATCACGACCGCTGGCGGTGCGAGGCAGAAGTGTAGTCATCCTATCACATGAGTTTGGGTTCTGAACACATTGAGATTCGAGAATTCGTGAGCTAACGACATTAAACATAAGCGCTCTTGGGAGGCAACCTAAGTGTTCTTAAACTTTCCCTTTTGTTTGGCTACAAGTTCTATTGTTTTATTTTAATGATTTTAGGTTCCCGGCTTTATTGTGAGATTAGTATTCCCGGTTTGTTTGTTTACTTCGGGATCTTGTGGATGCGGTCGGGGATTCGTTCCAACCACGCATTACAAACTCATAGAGTCACAAGTACGAGAGAGGGGGTTCATGTTCATGAAATCCTCAATATGCTCAAATTTTTCTCTGTCACGTCGCGACGTGTATTTTCACGTCGCGACGTCAAAATAATACCCTACGTCGCGTCGCGGCGTGTATTTTCCGCGATCGCGACGTCAAATAATACCCTCACGTCGCGTCGCTGACGTGTGTTTCCGCGTCAGCGACGTCAAATTAATACCCTCGTCACGCGTCATGGCGCGTGTGTTTCCACGTCGGCGTCAATTTGTACACCCTACGTCGCGTCGCGGCGTGTCATTCCACGTCGCGACGTGGATTTGCACAAGCCTCTGTCACATCGCGACGTCATCCTCCACGTCGCGACGTTGCCTAGTGAAGCTCTCTGTCACGTCGCGACGTGACCCACTTCTCAGCGGCGTCACACATTTTAAGCCCAAGATGAGTTCATTTTGGCTGCCGCACCACTTTTAGTGAAACCACTAGGCGTCACGAGCACCGGCCCTCACCGGACTGTGAACTGTTCCTGCGGTGGAGGTCACGACATTCGACCCCATTGTGCTCCTCGAGCCACCTCTTCCACAGTTCCGGGTCATTGTGGCGTTCCCAGCGTGCTCGGTTCTGGCAATGGGTGCGACCCAGGAATAACCTTTGTACTCCGGGGTGGTTTAGGTAGGCATAAGTGTTCATTAGAGTATTTTTAGGTCTAGAGTAGGGTCTTGAGTCTTAGTTAGGAATTTGAGTCCACGAGTCTTAGTTAGTTTTCTAGCACATTAGGTGTTTGTGTTTTTGTGTCGGTGGTGCCTTTAGGGGCGGTTGCCACGTGTTCTGGGTCGATATGTGCGCGAGCGAAGTTGCACACTTAGGAATCGACCCAACGGATCAAACTCCACATTCGATGCCTCGCGGTTCGCAAATATGAGTGCCGCGGCTGGTTGCTTTCCAAGCAGCTCATTCATTAGATAAGGGTTCATCCTTTGATGATTTCTTCGGAAAAATTTATCGGCTAAAGTGGCGTGCTTTATGCCAACCCTCGTCAGCCGCGATGGCGTAATGCGAAATTTTACGCCAACCTCACTTCCCATGTCCTCAAAAGGGTCCGGGTGCGGGTCGTATTGGTCGACTTCAGTGCGGAGTCGATCAATAACTTTTATAGTTTAGAGCATGTCTGGCGGGGCCCTTTGTCGGCCTCATTGAGCACCACGACTACCACGAGGTCATCCCAGCATATTAACAGGCCGGGGGTAGTGGAGTTCAATGGTCGCGGGAGCCCTGTGATGGGGTACAGGCGAAACATTTGGCCTTCATTCTAAGGTTTGGCATCGCTTCATCGCCGTCTTATCCGGAAACTGACGAATGTGTGAGTAACGACCGGCGATCACCTGCTTAACCGCCATTATCTAGGATATACCATTCGATGTTGGGCGGGTTATGAGGATGCGATCCTCCACTGCCCGGGGCGAATGAACTGGGGCACCCACTTTCCTGATCTTTGGCTTGTGCAAACAGAGTCGAGTGCCTCTTGGCGACAATGAGGCGGCTTTGGCTTCGTAGATTAAAGGCCATATCGCTCAGCGGGACACTGGTGTCCCTTAACGAGTCTCGACTCGGACTGAGCCCACCCGGACAGACGAGGCTTCCCGATTATCAGACTCGCTTTGGATTCTGGCGACACCCGAGGATGACATAGGTCGGTCCTCGTCTGCCCATACCTCCGCCCCGCGTCCGCAAGTCTGCGCCACCTCCACCGCCCTGGCTGACCTCGGGCGGCCTTTTTCTCTCCTCTTCACCAGATCTTGGACCGGTGCTCTCACTCCAATGCTTTGACGCATTCCGGGATGAGACCCAAGACACCGTGTCCCTCGTTACCCAGATACTGAGGCGCTGCGTGCTGACATGCGACAAATCCGCTAATCAAAGCACCATTCTACAAAGACGCTAGCCTATGCAGCCCGCCTTTCACCCAAATCCGGGTTTTCTTTCACCTACTCCACCACCTCCACCACAGCTGGATCTTCAGGGAGTCCCCTTACTCTATCGTTTATATCTTACCAGAGGACACCGGATATTTTGTCTGTGTGGATGTGTTGATGGTACTCATGTTTTCGTTTTGTTGGTGGTACTATGTTTTTGCTCTTATTTATCGGTTTGCTTTGATTTAGTATGCATTTTTAGTTTGTTCCGCATATTAGTTGTGTTTTGTTTTTAAGATTGTAATGCGCTTATCGGGTGGTGTTTAGGTTTAGTTTTAGTTTGTTTTACATCACACTTTCATGTTAATGAGTCATGTGTGAGTTGCTCATAGGTGTTTTAGACATTTTTGCATGTAAAGGGATCGTGACACATGTGTGCCATTTTGATATTGACAGGATCAATTTTGATCAGTTCACTATAAACTTGTTCTAAATGCATACATTTTCTTGATGCCTCTAAGAATTAGTCAATAGTCAAGAGGGCTAGTGAATCAATCCCGGTGGCCAAGAAACCCGCCTCAAAAAACCCTATCACACTCACACACTGGATTCTCGAGTATGTACAGTGTCGAACCAACTACTAAAGTTCGACAACTTAGGGAGATTCGAATCCATTTGAGTGACGGGACACCTAATCAAAAGAGGATCAAGCATCGAGCCCCAACCAAAAAGAGAAAATACAAAAACAATAGAAAAAGAAAAAAAAAAAAAAAAAAAAGAAAACAAAAATATGACACAACAGGTATATGTGATAGAACAAGCTGGATCATCCAATCTAATCCCGCACAAAATCAGGGCCCATCAAGCCCAATGCCCCGAGCCAACCTGGCCGGAGTCATTGACTTCACTACCCGCTACATGGGACGGAAGATGGATCATTCACGCAACCTGGTGGCCTTTGAGCTCGTCGCAGTGTTCAGGTGAAGCTCAAGGGAATTGAATGCCCGTGCCCTTAACTAACCGTGGAGTCACCAATGGATCCCCGCTTACAAAGAACACTTCCTACTAAAATCCTCTGCACTAGGTCTTCTTCCATTTTGTTTTAGGTAACGTAGGAAATTTCTAAGTATGAGGACATGAATAAATGGGTGCCTTATCCTTTCCTAGTTAGCTTCTTCCTAATAAAGAAGCCGAGCTTAAGCTCGGGGTACGTAACTCAGGCATATTCCTGGAGGTCATTCACTATAAGCACATAGGGGTTTTGGGAAAGGCTATTGAACACCATGGGATTTGATGCACCAGTCAGTTTCACCTATCTCAATCGAACTTACCGAAAGTCAAATATTTGTATGCCTTCACCGAACACGAAAGCAAAACAAAGGAGTATGTGAGTCACCCAAATCGATCCCCTATTTTTCAAGATGTGCATCAACTGCCTTAGTGTTACTACATTATGCCTGGGTGTGTGTCCTGTCTAGAGCTCCGCTTCACAGACAAGCAAGAAACTAAGTTTGGGTGTGATGAGTGCCCCTCAAACACTCATCTTACACTCGGTCTGTCACATTTTCACATTTATTTTATAATAATTTTATAGTTTTGCGGGCTGCATCCCTCGATTTTGTGTCCTGTGTGGTTACAGTTCATCGAGCGTAAAGAGCAGCCTTTGAAGCGCTTTGGAACAATGAGGAGCGTGCAAGGAAGTGATCGCCACGTCATGACGCCACCACGTCGCGGGTCACCACGCCGCGACGCCACCAAAATCCGCACCTCAATCATTTAAAGTACCAATGCTCATAAATTGTGGTATTCGAGACGACGAGGAAAACATGCCCAATCAGCAGATCGACGAGACTTGGAGGAAGTGCTCTGATTGACCGCTTCTCATAGTTAGATATTATTTCGATAATATGATGATGTTTTTAATACTAGACAATCGATCTTTCTCCGATAATGTTCTGCATCTTTTCTGTGGCTACATCAAACCCTATCACATGCAATGGATTAAAGCTCGTACTTCATGTTATCTGGGCCAAGTATTAATTGTCACATCTACTATACCGTATCAATTATATGATACTGTCCGGCCAATGCCAGCATAATCGCAGACCGAGATCCGAGATTCGGAGAGATGAGGGTATTCGTGGACTCGTAAAGTAAATTTTAAATTTAATTCTGCTAATAGAGATATATTCCGAACCGTAAAGTGGCATTCGGGGGTTAGAACATTTAAGCATTTCGAATACAAGAGTCGAGATGTAGAGATATACTCATTCTATTCAAGTTAGATAGCTACTATACCGAGAGAGTGATATCCTCGTGAGGCAAAGCATCACCTCGCCATCGACTTATTACAAACAGGCTGAATAACAATATCTTTGTAGCGCAATACACGGAACGTGATAGGGGAGATTTAACCTCAGCGCCAACACCATTAATCTCACTAGAATCAATAGCTTAGTTGCAGCTCTTTACTTAGATTTTACCCTAGAATCATTTATTCAGATATCAGTTCAGTGTGCAGAACCTCTCAGAGTCTCACCTTTCCCCCCGTGGATCGATATCCGTACTTTAAGTACACTATATTACTGTGGCTACCCACTCTGGCAAGCATTACTAGGCATTCATTTTACACATCGGCATTTTCGGCCTGCCACATTACGCACAGGAACCAGTGCTCGCCAGCTGGGGGCAGAGGACTCGATGGCGGCACCCGCAATGGCCGGCGGCGGCCAAGCAGCTAAGGCAAGCAGCTCAGCACGCGCTCCGACCGCCGGTGCTCGCTGACTACGGCAAGGTGGCTAGCCCACCGCAGTAGGCTTCTCACAGTGGCACAGGAGCCGTGGCTACGTGCGAGGTAGCCAAAGTGAGGCGTAGCACGGCAAAAGGGGCTCACAAGTGCGGACTGGCTCAAGCCACGGGTGGCGCACGACGCGGAATGGAATGAAGATGAATTTGTCCCTCCTCCTTTTATAACCACTGATAATCGAAGGGTCTCCTGGTCAAGAGCCATCATTTGATTACGCATGATATATAATCATTTCCGAATTTCAGATCCCAGGGCAAATAAAGGAAAATTGATTAGGTGTATTAATTAGTATAAAATATTATTAATATAATCTAAATAAAAATAAAATAAAATTCAAAAGATTACTAAAAAGGAAAGTTGCTAAACGGAAGTTACTAAAAAAATAAAGCATACTATGAAAATCGATCACCTAAGCAAAAACCGTAATCTTTAAGTCGCTAGCTTGTTCATGGACACCAAACCAGCTAAATTTCACTGATTCACTCATGGAGGGTCAAGGAGGCAAACATAGTTTAATGGTTTAGTACTCATGGATTTCAAGGTGGCCAAAGTGAAGTACTTGAGTTTGATCACATTTGCAATAAAGGGAATTTTCTTTTTAAAAAAAATTCTGGAGGGCATTTGCCCCTAAGTCTATGCTGGATCCGCCACTATCAATGTAGGCATTTTATTGAACAATAACATTAAATCCAGTGACAGAGCTATATAGGACATAATAAATTTTGGGGAAAAATTGCTTACAGTGAGGGACGAGCTCCTAATCTCAAATTTTAAGATAAGTTACTTAACCATTGTACTACAAAGAGTCAATGACCCTCCTAAATATATTTATAGCCCCCAACTTTATTTTTTGGCTCCACCACTGGTTAAATCTATGTGCATCTTCCTTATTTTTCTCCAATCTTCATTAGGATTTGCCATAGGAAAACAACAACTAATAATCTTTTTATTAAGCTTCTCTTTTCAACATAATAAAAATGAATCAATCATTCACCTACAATGAAAATTATTTATATAATTCAAAAGAAATATCCCAACCAATGTGAATTTTACAGGGACTTACCATGGAGCTTGCTGGTGATGAGTTGACTCATTATTATGAGCTGCTAGTGAACTTTGGAGTGCTTCTCTGGACAGAAGAATGATCTTAAAAAGAGGAGAATGAACTCCTCCATCTTTGATCATTCTAATATCTTCAATCATCTTATGGACTGTACTCATCTTTGGGTGGTCTCTAGGAATAGGGGCTAAACAGAGCAATGCAATCTGCAGAAGCAACTTCATCTCCTTCTCCATCTCTTTATACCTCCATAGTGTTAGTAAACAATAGTTTTCAAAAAGGTGTTGTCCCACATGGAAAAAAGACAAGAGTCTTTTATGGGTTTATATACTAAAACTCAATTATGGGCTTGTACATGACTCGAGAAAAGGGGAGCTCTCGCGCGCACAAGAAATGGGTCGAAAGTCAGATTTCAGTGCAAATAGATGGATTTTCCTCATACAAGTGAATAAACCCGGACAAATTCGCTTGTTCCAAATCTGTTTTGTTTTTGTAAGCCTAAATAAAACCTTAGTTTTCGAGTATTTAAAATCAAACGGTCCAAAGTCATAAAACACAGAAATACAAACCGTTGATTTTGAATTCAAATTCTAATAATTAAATGTGAATTTAATCCATAACGTTTTTTAATTAAATCCTACTCTTAATGGAAAATTTAATCCATAACGTTTCGCATTAATTATTACAATTAATTTTTCATTTAATTCGTGACGTTTCGCATTAATTATTACAATTAATTTTGCATTTACTTCGTAACGTTTCGAATTAAGTCTATTTTTAACGGTAATAACCTAATTGCTAATTTTGCCTATATAAAATCAAATGGGTTCTTATGTTTGAAAACACTTTTAAAACTCCTTCTTCTCAAGTAACTTTGAATCTTGTTCTCACTCCGTTGTTCATGTTCTAGAGCTTATCCTTGAAGGACTATTGTATCCTAAAAATCAAATTCCTATGAAACAAGTTTTATACATGCCTTCGCCTCTGTTTTCATGAGCCCCAACCTATTGATTTACGGCACAACATTAGTCCTCGAACCGCCATCCAACGACCTGTTCTATTCTTGCCTCGCTTGTCGTCGCTCGTCCTCGCCTTTTTTCTCCAATTAGGTCGCTTCTTCAACAATCTAAGGAATTTGACCATGACAATTAATGCTACGTGGAAGTAGTCAAAGCCGCTATAGCACAACCTCGTGGCTTAACCCGGCCCCGCTCTCACCTCCCTAATCAAGTAAAGGTTAACCGTAGTAACACCATATTCCGTGAGCAAAGCGCCGGATACGACTTAGCAAAAGATGGATATGTTTATGATTAGGCGGCGGTCTATCCGACGCAAGCCGTGACTTCTCTCCCATTGGAAAATGGATTAAACTCATATATCTAACTCGATTATGGCTTCTCTAATGAGTGATATCAAGGTAAATTTGAAATATCCACTTGTTTTTTTCCGCTGATAGCTTCTTTCAAGATTTAATTATTCTCACATTATCCGAAATCTTTAATATTCGAGGGGTGGTGGCGCTTAGCTAGCACGCAGCCTCATTCTTTGAAATAATCAATAGTTTTTGTCATGTTTGATCTATTATACTTCGCTTGGCACGCAGGCTATTCATGCATCCATAGAAGACAAAACCATCATTCATGAGAAGGATCTAGGTGATGCTTTTTGAGGAAAAAGGGTTTCAAGAATTTACCACTGTGGAATTTGGGGTTCTATGGTTTTTTATGTTGTAGAGATAATTTGCTAGTAAGCTGCTTCCTATTAATGATAGGTGTATGAGCAGCTTCCTGCTTTTTTATAGCTATGAAACTGGATTTATATGGTCAGTCATGAATTATATTTCTCCTGCCTAGTAAATCAATTACACTAAAAGAAAGAAAGTAAAACAATATGTTGCCAATTTCCATAATGATCAACTTGATAGGAAAATCAAAAGGATTAGATATGATAGAGGGGGAAAATACATCCCTTTAAATGGTTATTGTGAAAATGAAGGAATAATTCATGTGCGACTCCCTTATTCACCTACCAATGGAGAATAGACTCTTAAAGAGATGAGGAATTTCCTTACTAAGGTTTCATATCCCGATAACTGCGTTGAAGCCATATTGACTGCATGTCATCTACAAAATAGAATTCTATACAAGAAAACTAGTAAGACACCCTATGAATTATGTGTGACGCCCCAAACCCGGGGGTCCCGTTGATCACCGTCAACCTGCGGAAAACCTATGCGTCTCATATCATGAGGCCCATACATGAGTAAAAATGGCCACATTGGCCTACACATCATACTCACCAAAATATAATCAACTATATTACCATAGTTTCAACAGCTATTACATTACTCTTAATACGAACATATATTAAAATTAAGAATTCTAATACATATTTTACAAAAAAATATATCAAAGCCATAATCCGGAGCGGCCTCTAGTGAGCGCCGCTCTCCGAACACCTCGTGACCAAATACCCTCGATAGGGTGAGCAATGCCCAGTAGTTGAATTCTGCTACATGGGTTACACACCACCTAAGTGTACATGTAATGGCAACCAAACATATTCAAGCAAATGCATAATCCTACTTGAATATCTACATGCCCAATCCCATGTCTCGAGTCCTCATCGACTCCCTCACACATGCTTATGCCATGTATGAAAATTGTCTTCAACAAAAATATTTGTTTTAATTGTGGGTAACCCTCCGATTTAAATATGTCATGCACTCACACCTACTATTCTAGGGTGCCCCACAAGATAGCCAAATGCATTATGCCATTTCCATATCCAATTCCAATGGCTCACACAATAATTATATTTCATATAATTCAAACATCATGCTAACACATTAAATTACATGCATTAACGATTCTTTTCCGCACATACCCTGCTTCATTCGGCTTTAAGCAATATTATGCAAAATAACACACATGGACAATTTCACCAAATCCATCAACCCTGATGTTTTACCAGCCCCTCAAATAAGGCATGGGTCATTCCTGACAAACATCAAGCACTGCCCACTTCTTTGGAACCGAAATCAATGGTCATTTCCTACCACAACACTAAACCACAATTTGCATGTTATTCAAATATCAAGCAACAACACACAAATATAACACACATATATGGGCAATAATATGACCATTTTTAGTCCGAGATCACCGGATCGTTCAGGGGAATGGGTCCCGAAATTTTCAGCATTCAGCCAAAATTTTCGAGACTGATCAACCACACACCACGCCCCATACCATCCAAACCATTTTGTACTACTTGCCGAAAAATAAAACCAAGCAGGAGAAGACCCCTACCTTCTGAGCTCTGGTCGAAACTCCACAAAACGTGTCCACGCGTATTCGCCTCTCGCGAGCAACTTTGTCTCTACCACCGATTTCGAAGGTCCGATCACCGAAAATTTTAAAGAGAAGGTGGAGCCTCTCACTCTAAAATTCCTTCCTTTCTCTCTCTATTTTCCCTCTCTTTTCCCCCACTCAAACTGGCTGCATTAAGTTGGTCAAGCGAGAAGATTTTCACACATGTCACTCAAGCATAATTGGCTCATTTGGATTACATCTCATCCCTTATCCATAATAGTGGATTTCCATCCACTTAGGAGATGCCACATGTCCACATGGGTCCGACTCGCCTCCTTGCTCGACTAATTCTTCACCCGACACGTGCACATCAGGAGCCACTATCTCATGCCAAGTGTCCAAAGACCCGCCTGACGCCCGAAAACGCCACTCGATTGTCTCGTAATTGACTAAATTTAACGCAGAATGTATTCATGTAGGGTTATTCCAACTGGTGGTCCGCTTTTGTCATCGGAGATCTAGAAAAATTCCGGATTTTGATTGAAATTACCATTTTACCCTTTTTCAGAAAATTAGAATTTTCTCGGGTTTTACATTATGGAAAAGTCATGCACATAACCTTAAATATTTGAAAGTGTGGGGGTGTCTTTCCAAGGTTATGCTAACTTGATTATACCTTTATTAGTATCCATAGTGGCCTATATACTAACTTGAAATCCATGGACCCATCATTTGTGTGTGTGTGTGTGTGTGATTCATGTTCTTTTCCCCATCATTTCAGGTTCTTTCGTAGAGAGTTAAAACCTTCAAAATAATTTATTTAAAAAAAAAGAACACATGTAGACTCTTTTAAAATATCCACAAAAACTAATATTTCTACTTTCTTTTTTTTAAACCATGGCTAAAACCGTATTCACCACTACATATGGTTTAAAAAAAAAAAAAAAAAAAAAACATATGCATATTTCTTTTCAAAATACTCAAAACTAAGCCTTTTACTTTTTAAACGCGCTTGCAAATGCGCTTTAAAAGCAAAAAAGACTCAGATGATGAATACTTTGAAAGAAGTTCATATGTGTCATTTAAAAAAATGAATTACTTTGATATTAAAACAATACCCTTTTTGGGGAATTTATAAAAGAAGATAAAATATACAAAAAATTTCTTAATGTTTTATATATTTTTAAATTTGTTAGTTCTTATAAAATAGAGAAAGAGAAAAAAAAATAAAATGAGCTTGATTTCAACTTTTTTTCCCCCTCAAATTTCCTTTTGAGATTACAAATGCAGCCTCTATGTTGCTCATATTTTTTCTTTATTAATTCATCTCTGTGTATCTATCTATCTATCTATCCATCTATATATATATATATATATATATATGTCACAAAGTATTCATTAATAAAATTTAGAATTTTCTATTGAATCTAAGAAAGGAAAATTCAATTATTATTTTAAATCGAGAAACCTCTCATGTATATTTAATCTTCCATAAACCACTCATGTTTTAAACGGAACTGTATAGCAGTATTCTTTACAATTAAAAATATTGATTTCATAATTAAAGAACCTAATTTTTTTGAATCACTATCGCTTAAAAAAAATATGACCGAATATTTTATTTGTTGATTTGCTGTTTTTTTATGACAAAGATTAGACAACAATTTTCATTTTCTTTCCCCATAATGGCTGGTGCAAATGTTCTCATAAATACCAATACGAATGTTCCTCCATTTTCCTTGGACAATATAGCTCTACGAATCTCCTTTTTTGCAACATTTATATATTTCATAGTGGTTATAGTTTATGATGTCCTTGATCACGATGCAAGTGCAACCATCAAAACAGAATATGAAAAATATGTGCTCATTTTGGGTAACTTTAGATTCTTGAGTGGAACACTAGTTGCAATTTGTTTGATTCAGATCTTGATTCCATATTTTGGATGGTTACTTCTTGGAATATGGACTATGATTTTAGTGAAGATAGCATACTACCGAGATAAACCATTTTACAACTTTCACATATTCCCAAATGAAAACAACAACAACATCAATTGTGAGGAAGAAGGACAAGAGCAACAATCATATCCAGTTTAGAAAAGGAAAAGTTATGTTTTGTACAAGTTGTCTTTCTTATATGTATTATCTATTTGCCCTACAATATTTTAGAAAGTGATATTTATAAGTGTAAATACGACTATAAATCAAGGGCATTTATGCACCTTATTCCAAAAAATAAAAAACAAAGTATAAGCTATTAGTAATTGCTAATCTTTCCCATTTTCACACAATGGACAACGGTTTGTGATACTACAGTATGGGTGATTAATAAGATCAAATGAGCTATAGAAAACATAACTTTGGGGCCCCAATGCCAGCCAATTCCCACACAAGCTTTCATCAAATAAGGCAAACTTAATTAGAAGTTGCCTCTTTGTGACTCCTATATTTTGTATTCATCTATGGCTATCAAGATTTTCCCACATCTCTTTCAGGCCTTTCTCTCTTTGTCCCTCCCTCATCACCTCTTTTTGGCACAATTCATCCACTGCAAGCCCACACCACTTCATAAGGAAGAGGATGAAGCTAACTTTAGCTTCAGTTCTAATGCTTATGAATTTTAAGTTTGCCCTTGTAATATTGGATCCTAGCTCCACCATTAATGGTTGAAATCTTTCCATTACCTATGATTTGGGCTCTAAATCTTCCTCTTACTTCTCATTCTCCTCTCACTCTATTTCACTCTTGGCATTAACCTTTTTTTCCCTATAGATATGTTTTTCACTTTGCCCTTGTGATATTGGATCCTAGCTCCACCATTAATGGTTGAAATCTTTCCATTACCTATGATTTGGGTCGAAATCTTCTCATTTCATTCTCCTCTCTACTCTATTTCACTTTGGCATTAACCTTTTTTTTTTCCTTATAGATATGTTTTTCTCCCTTAAAAGGGGGGTGGAGGTGTAGATGCCATAACACAGAGCCTAGCAAAGATGTGGCTAGAACCTAAGTTTCCAGACTTCCCAATTTCCGAGGGTCCCTACACTCAGCCGTCAACCTCGCGAAAGTTCCCACCTTTAGGTCATCCCGCACCTAATACAAGACCGACCGGCACTATTTACTCGTGGACACCGAGTTATTCTAAGACCACCTCAACACGTCCCATCGGATCCATTCATTCACATTTAAATCTAAAATATGTAAAGTATAACCTCTAATTCATACCGTATTGCCAGTTTAAATTACATCACTCTTACACACAAAACATATATCAAAATTAAACATTCTAATACATGTTTTACAAAAACATAAGTCAAAGCCACACTCAGCTTTCTTCAATATCTCAATGATAATCGTCTCTTTCAGACATCCTCGTAGGATTCAGGGTACTAATGCTTATGATTTTTGCTCATTCTCGCGGATATCGATCCTAGCCCACCATTACGGTTGAAATCTTTCAATTACCTATGATTTGGATCGAAATCTTCTCATTTCATTCTCCTCTCTACTCTATTTCACTTTGGCATTAACCTTTTTTTTTCCCTATATATATGTTTTTCACTTTGCCCTTGTGATATTGGATCCTAGCTCTACCATTAATGGTTGAAATCTTTCCATTACCTATGATTTGGGTCGAAATCTTCTCATTTCATTCTCCTCTCTACTCTATTTCACTTTGGCATTAACCTTTTTTTTTCCCTATAGATATGTTTTTCACTTTGGCCCAGGATATCGGGTCCTGTCTACTTATTAATGATACAAATCTCACTGTCTATGATTTCAGGGCTAGTCTCATTTCATCCCCCATATCTTATCACTCGGCATTGTCTTTTCCGCATGTTCCCGGGCGGTGCGACATGCGGTCACGAGGCCGCATGGACAGAATCGGTTTCGCGATCACTCGAGAACCCGCGATCGTCGCCAACTCAAAGTTCTACCCAGTCATCCTCGGCGACCTAAGTCATAGCACGACGGCACCATTTACTCATGGACACCGAGTTATTCAGCACCACCTCAACACGTCCCTTTTACCGGGATCCATTCATTCATATTTAAATCTAAAATATGAAAGTATAACCCTTAATTACAAATTGCAATGTGGGCTTAATTATATCACTCTTACAATAAAACATATATATCAAAAATTAAACATTCTAATACATGTTTTACAAAACATAAGTCAAAGCCACACTCAGGCTTTCTTCTCAATATCAGCCTCTAATGAGCACCGTCTCTTTGTACATTCCCTGTACCTGAGTGAACATGGGCTACTCCCCACCTAAGTGAACATGCAATGCCGTTTACATAATCACAAATCACATTCCATTAAGAACATGACAAAACTATATGGAATACTATATACCATGCCATGAATGAGACGCTACTCACCATGTACCATGCGCCCGAGTCCTCACCGACTCCCTCACACAATGCCTAAGCCTATGTGTGAACAACTGTCATTTTTCCATGACATCCAATGATTATTTCTTAGACTCATTTCATTTTATATTCATAACCATGCACACTTTTTTAGCGGGTAAGTGATTTAAGTGTCGCACCATGTCTCCCTAAATCCCGGACACTTTTCTGACCTTTCTACCCGTTGCGGGGACTGTATATCGACCATGATTAATGGATACTTTTCACTTTGAGGAACCTATCCCAACTACGATAGTTGGCACATGACCCATCATCGTTTCACTCACTAGCCACCCGATTTGGATTGTCCCATGTCGAACCCACTCAATCCAACACCAAACAAGGTGTTGATTAACAACCATGTCATACCATCGAATACCATACACAATGTCGATTCTTTACCAGCCTTGCCCATGACATGCAACAGAACACTAAACACCGAATTATTAGATCCTACCATGCACTCACACCCATGTCATCAGAGTATTCTCGTGCATATGAATACGGTCCACATGCCATTGCCTCTTCATACCATGCTACATATATAATGAGGAAGCTATATGTGCACCTACTATTTATCATTTGAGAACATTCATATCATAAAGCATACAAAAATTCAAATAAATCACATAATTAAATACACTAACATATCAATTCAAAGCATACATTGTTTATAACAACAAGTCACTACTACTGGTAGCGATGTCCATTTACCTCTAGGCCTAGTGGTGACACAACATGTCCACAACTACTAGCCTACAATGACCATGGCCTTGTTAAAGCCTAACAACATGTCATTCTATAATCCAAGCAATGGCGCTTACATAAGCAAACCATGTAATGGCCATTTCTGCTTTCATTCACTGTCATGCTCAATTATGTAAGGCCTGCTCATTGACATCATGGTCATTGTCAAGTAGTGGCCGCACGAGTCACAATCAAGCCATCATCTCAATCAATATGTATGGACATACATATTGTCATTATAACAATTGAGGATGACATTTCAGTAGCAAATGTTAGGCCTCAGGAAAGCGAGCCTCAATTATCCAGTGCTTGGGCCATGAAGTTGACCCCAAAGCAGTTACTGGCAGGCCGGAACTGGCGAAGCGATTCTCGAAGACCCTTGTTCTTGAATGGGTGACCAGCGGGTCGACGGTTTGTCTCGACGGAATCATTTTGACGGCCAGGTCGTAGTTTCCCCACAGTATACCGATGGCGGCCAGGCTACTACATCTAGCAGTTGTATCACGTGAGCAAGTCGGCGCTTCCCCTGTAACATAGTGGGTGGCGACTACATCCAACGAGAAGACCGTCGACCAAGCTGGTCGATCGGGTTCCTGTTTTGAGTTAGATACTCTGTCCAACCATATGACCATGCAGTGACCAACCTTGATCAACTTAGGTTCATCCTAGAAACCCAGAAAATGCATTTTTCATGTTCGGGATTTCTAACGACCTAGGGCTCCACAAAAACCAAAGATGGCTCCCAGTGGAAAATAATAAACCAGGTAGGAAAATCCCTTACCTCTGGCGTGTGTGTTGATCCCTGTGGTGGAAGCCTCTGGGCAGAGCAACCTTGATCCCTCAAAATCTCCCCTCTTGGATTCGTCGGTGAAATCCCTCTTTTCAGGTACCCACGCGTACCTCTGGAGTACGATACTAGGCTTTAGTTCTTGGTCTATCAAGCCACACTCGATCTCAGGTAGATCATTTAGAGAGGTATATTTCTCTCTACCAACTTCTCCACTTCTCTCCTGTACATTTCTTTCTTTTCCTTCCTTTCTTTTCTTTTTTTGTTTTTCTTTTAACAACTTAAGTTGTTAAGTGGCCACGTGGCACCGTATCCCTCCAGTCTGGGTTCGTTTCTATCTAAGCGAATCATTTATTTCCATTCAATTTATTTTAATTGGATGGCTTTCAACAAATTTCCGACTTTTAGAGGATTTTTCGTAAAATAAGTCTTTAATCATTAGCGACTCACCACCCGATAAATTGCAAAAATTCATTATCTTAAATTAATGAAACTTTTACGGGTCACTAAGATTCGTGAGAAGAATTCAAGGGGGCATAGTTGTTTAGGTCATTCGGGGATCATAGATTTTTTTCCATGCTTCTACACTGAACCATTAAACCAATTTTATTATTTTTCCCATTTTAGGAAAAATTACCAGATTTTTCTCGGGTTTTACAAAGTTGAAGATAGCTTCTGTCCTCTTCCTTATCAAGAGTGGTGTGGAGACTGGGTGGATTGAATTAGTACAAAAAGTGGTGATGAGGGAGGAATGAGAAAGGCTAAAATAGATGTGGAAAAATCTTAATAGCCATAAGATGAATACAAATATAGGAGTCACAAAGGCGGCTTCTAATTAAGTTTGTCTTGTTGATGAAGGCTTGTGTGGGGTGGCTGGCATTGGGGCCCCCAGTTCTGTTTTCTATAGCTCATTTGATCTTGATAATCACCCGATACTTTGAATTATCCATAATTGTCCAGGCGTATTGTGAAAATGGAAAGATTAGCAATTACTAGCCAAGCATATACTTTGTTTTTTTTTTTTTTTTTTTTTTAGGGATAAGGTTCATAAATGCCCTTGATTTACAGCCGTATTTACACTTATAAATATCACTTTCTAAAATATTGTAGGGAAAATAGATAATACATATAAAGAAAGAACCAAAACTTGTACCAAAACACTTGCTTTTCCTTTTCTAAACTTGAGATGATTCTTCTTGCTCTTGTCCTTCTTCCTCACTATTGATGTTGTTTGTTGTTTTCATTTAGGGAATATGTGAAAGTAGTAAAATCAGTTTATCTGTAGTATCTTGTCTTCACTAAAATCATAGTCCATATTCAAGAACAACCATCGAGGAACATGGAATCGGGATGCGAATCAAACAAATGCAACTAGTGTTCCTCCAAAATCTAAAAGTTACCCCTAAATAGCACATATTTTTCCTTATTCTATATTGATGGTTGCCTTTGCATCGTGATCAAGGACATCATAAACTATAGCTACTATGAAATATATAATTGTTGCAAAAAAGAAGATTATGAGCTATATTGTCTAAGGAAAATGGAGGAACATTCTCGTATTGGTATTTACTTAAGAACATTTGTACCAACCCTTAGTAGGAAGAAGATGAAAATTATTTAATCGAATCTTTGTCATAAAAAACGACAAATCTAACAAGCCAAATATTCAATCGAGATTTTTTAAGACGAGTGGTCAAAAAAATTGGGGTGTTTTAATTATAAAATCGTATTTGTAATTGCAATGAATACTACTATATAAGGTTTCCAAAAACCACAGTGGTTTAGCAGATATTAAATATACATATGAGAGGTTTATTGATTTAAAATAATAATGAATTTTCCTTTAACGTTTAATTGAAAATTCTAAATTTGATTGGCCAGTACTTTGTGACATTTATTGAAATATAAGGAAATGATTTGAGAAGTGTATTATATATATATATAGACACACAAGGGAGATGAATTAATAAAAATGGAAAAATAATATGAGATGACATGAGAGCTGTTGTAATCTCAAAAGGAAATTTGAGGAAAAAAATTCAAATAAGCTCCATTTATTCTTTCTCTCTCTCTATTTTTACATAAGAACTAAGAAATTTTAAAATATATAAAAACATTAAAAATTTTTTATTATATTTTATCTTCTAACTTTTATAGTTCTAAAGGAGTTTAATAAAAGTAATTCATTTTATTTTAAATGACATATATAGACTTCTTTCAAAGTATTCATCAAACAAGTCTTTTTTCTTTTTAAAACCGCATTTATCAACTACGATTTTACAAAGTAAAAAGACTAGTTTCAGATATTTTGAAAAGAAATCTCATATGTATTTTTTTCATTTTTAAAACCATGAGGAATACAGCTGAATGTGGTTTTAAAAAGTAAAAAGACAGCTTTTTGAATATTTAAAAGCCTACATGTGTATTTTTATAAATAAATTATTTTGAGTTTATGTGATGCCCCAATATCGAGGGGTCATTTTTTATTTTTTTTGAATTTAGAAATACTCGTTTCATACAAAGTTTAATGTACAACTATTTTACATGCCGAAATATATGGAAACTACATTGTTAATATTTTACAAGGTGTTTCTCAAGACCTTGACAGGCCCTCTTCGCCTCCACACGACCTCGAAGGGCGCCGTCTTCTTTATTGTACACACGAAGGGGTCCCACAGCAGGGGTGAGCAAAGCCAGTGGTGCTAATCTCCTACAAGGGGTTACTCCCCGCTAGAGTGCACATGCAATGAGTAAGTACTGACAACACATATTCAGAGAGTAAAATGTCTACATGAATGTCATATGTCATGCATGAAATGTCATCATGCCCATATCTCGGAGTCACTCAGAGCTCCTCACACCTACCTATGCGAGTGTGAAAAGCCAATTTTAGTCATTTGTTCAGCTGATGACTATTTTCAAACAAAGTTTTGTTTAAAAGTTTCTGTAACCCACATTGGGAAGAAACACTCGATGTTCATTTGATTTGATCAAATTTCGTGTGTTTATGTATTTGTGGAGCCCGCAGTTTTTGGGATTCCACCGCTAGGTTACGCTTTGCTTCAGACATTTTTGACGAGGCTTTCGCCGGTGATCGCTAATCTAAGCTTCGATAAAATTTGGGTCTTTTTCACCTAAAGAGTATCTTGCTACGCCAACACACGTATATTTAATGTCATTTCTTTCAAAAAACGTGCTGTTGACTCATTTGGACTTTGTCCAGTAACGAGCCCGCTAATCAACACCATACACGATTGTTGATCCACGACCGCCTGCTGACACCCGTGAACACCGACGCAGTTAATCGATCTGACCGTCTGCACTCACGCCCTTGTCATCGCGGTGTTTTACGATGCCCACACGTGCAATGCTATTATACCATATGTATACATATAATCATCCAAGCATCATTTGGACATTTATATTCATATTGCATACAGATTCAAACCATTTTCTAAGAGCATTCCACATATCGATTTCAGGCGTACGTTCCTCGACAGCACCATGGATAATTATAATTAATATATATAATTCTTCTTCATGCACAGCCCATGTTAATATATCATATAGCACACATTAACATGTCATATTTCACACTGCATGTTATTCACACAAGTCGTCGTAACACACGACTGTAGCCGCCGAGTACTAACATGCTGATTGGCCATTGTCTTCCACTAGCATCCCTTTTGCAGGACCGACTACCTTGCTTGCTTTCGGACGCCACTTTCAGCGGATCGGACACCCACACCCTCGAGGAGGTCCGCATCTGGTTGGAAACTTGACCTCAATGGGCTCTCCATAAGTCAAAGACACACGAATCGGTGGGACGGGAATGTTATGACCTTTCCCGGGGAGTTGGAGGTCATCCGTGAATAATCTGCAGAGCCGGCCCCCCATACTACCGACGACCATGGCAGAGCGCCACTACTGGAGCAAACTGACCGAGGGCGGCCTTAGGTCAGGGGTGAACTTGAAGATCGGGGTAACCCCAATCGAGAGCCCATCCGAGAGATTAATCAGGGAATCCATCAGGGAACCCGGCCAGGAAACTGTCCAGGGACGTCAGGAAGCTACGTGGAGCCCATGCGGGAAATTCATCAGGAACCCGCCGGGAAATTCATCAGGGAACCGTCCCGGTGCCCGATTGGCAACCCAACTAATCTGGGTGAGACCCATCTAGGGACTCATCCGAGGACCCATCAGGAAACTCGTCAGGGAGCATCAGGAGACATCAGGGGAACTTGTTCTCTGTAGGTGCTTGCCTTAACAGTCGGCTAGGTATCCTTGATCTAGTCAGGCCCGGGTGGCTGTTCATAGTAAATGGGCCATAACTTAGGTTACCGAGGTCAGGTGAGAAATTAAAAGCCTAGGTTCAAGTTCATTAATGTGGCTACAATTTACCCTAAAGGGGACTCTACAAAATCCCCTTTATTTCCTACCCAAAGAAACCAGTTCTAAAGTCCATTGTGTGTCTTACCACAATGTGGCGGCTTTGCATGGTTCAACACTGTAAACATTCCCCTTTGAGGGAAAAACAACCACCACACAGCCAGGGTGAAAGTAACCAAAGTGGGAGGCCCTCTTGGGTTTCTAACTCCCCCGACTTCAGGTCTTTCTATCTGCAAAGCTCTTCTTAGTGAGGGATGAGAACTCTTTCCTTCCCTCTTGCTCGGCCTGGCAAACCGGTCCGGGTCTTGGAAGGAATTTAGAGAGAGGTGGGGTCTCTCTCTCTCTCAAACTCCCTTTTCAAATCCTGAGTTTCCTTTTCTACGCCTCTCACCCCCAACAATTTGGTCAAGATGAGTCAAGAACTTGTCCTCTCGCTTGCCACATGTCCCGCGTTCCTAAGTGGACACCTTGGATTACACACGCATCCCTTATCCATCAACCTTGGATCTCCCTCAATCATGTGTTGCCACATGTCTCTTCTAAGTCCCACACCGACCAGGCTATTTACATTTTGACAGTTCCCACTTGACATGTGTCTCGCCTTGAGCCGCTCGATGTGTCAGCCCACATCTTTGCAGCGCCCTCGATGCTCAGCTCTGAAGTCAGGCCTTCTCGAGTGATGATCGACGTGGTAAACTAGATTTTGCGAGGCAGTTATGATGATCCGTTTCATCATCCGCCGATCTAGAAAAATTCCGTATTTTGACCTAAATTACCATTTTATGCATTTTTCGAAAATTAAATTTTCTCGGGTTTTACATTTTCCCATATACAAAGAATTTGGTCATAAATTCCACTCAATCACAACAAATCACATGCGTATGCAACGTGCTATGTCATGCCATGTAAACTAGTCATTTTAATTGATAAGCGGCCAAACTACGTGCCTTCATCCTAAACGAAGGGATAGGTGACGTGCTCGTGTCCTTTGCGCTCCCAGCTCAGACCTCACTCCGCAGGTGTTGTCATAGAACTCTCACACCAGCCTCACGGTCATGATTTGCAAAGCGATCCGCCTCCACAAATGCCGCGCCTTTGGTCCCTCTCGAAGGATCCCTATCCGGTGTTGGCACAATCTCTCCCCAATCCACTTCACGTAAAATTTGGGTCACGGGTGTACCCTCGAACATGGAGACGCGTGAAATACCTCGTGGACACCCTAATATGATGGCGGTAAAGCCAGCAGAGTGCAATACAGTCTTGCCTCACATACCGATGATATCTCGAAGGACCAAATAAACCTCGGTGATAGCTTTCCTCGCTTGCAGAACACGACCGCACTCTCTTGAAGGCATCACCTTGAGAAGGCGTGATCTCGACCTCGAACTAGGGTCGGCGTCGCACATCATCATAGCAACTCTTGTCGGCTGTCAGTGAGAAAACCCATTTGTCGTATCAAGTTCACCTTCTCGGAGGTGTCTCTAATAGGTCAAGACCAGTGATGGAGCTCTTTCCCACCTCGGTCCAACATAATGGTGATCTGCATGGCCTCCCATACAATGCCTCATATGGTGCCATCTGTATACTCGATGTGAATTGTTGTGGCGAATTCCACTAATGGTAAATGCTCTTCCAACTACCCTTATGATCGGGACGCATGCTCGCGGCATGTCCTCCTAACACATATAATCCTCTGGCCGGCCGTCAGGTCTGCGGGTGGAAAGTTGTACTCATGGTCAGCCGTGTGTCCATAGCCCTTTGGAAACTCTTCCAAAAGTGCACCGTAAACCTCGGGTCCCTATCAGACACTATGGATACTAATTGCTCCATGTAGCGGACTATCTCTCGGATATGCTTGGAGCGAGAATCTCTCCCGATGCTTGAAGGTCGTTATGGTACGGAAAATGAGTTGACCGTGGCGGTCTACTATCACCCATACCACATCATGTCCTTGCGGTGTTCGTGGAAAATGGGTCACAAAGTCCATCGCGATGTGCCGCCTCGGCTACCTCGATGGTACAGATAGCCTATTTGTCTTGATGCTTTCGGTATGTCGACCGTGGACATCGTCTCGAACAAGTCCCCCCCTGCGTGTCTCTTCATCCCGCTCCGGTAATCTTGTGGCGAAGTTCCGTTATCCGTGCCACTTGGATACATAACCGTCGAGCGGTGGAACTCCTGAGGATCTCCTTTCGAGATCGTATTGAGAACCAACTGCGGAGTCCACGATACGAAGACACCATTTGGTGGTGGTCGACCCTGCCGTCACATGTAAATGGCGTACTCAGTCACTGATGGACACTAACTGCGTGTCTGCGCGCAGGACTCAATCACTCTGCCCAATAGAGACGGCATAGCCACCAAATTCCCCAATGTGCCCTGGGCTTGCTCTATGAACTCCATCCAGCTGCGTTGCCTCATGGCGAGGTCCGGCTGCTGTAAAGTCTGCCGGACTCTTGTGGTACATGAGTACCTCAGCCCTTTCATGCCTGAAGTCTTTTGGTGCCAAATCTTGAGGCGAAGACTATGGCCGCTAACTCCACATATCGTGTGTGGGAGTAGTGCGCTCATGATTCTTGATGTGGGAACCATAGCTACTACCCTCTTGGAGCGCATCAAAACACATCCCATTCGGCCCTCGAGGAGCATCTGAGAATACAACCATGTGCCCTGTCCCACATCAGGACTATCAAGATAGGAACGTTAGTAAGTCTCACCTCTTCAACTCTGGAATGCCTCACCATCGATCATCCCAGGTCGCGGCCTTCTTCAGGGTCGATCTTGTCATAAGGGTTAAAGCTAAATCAGGAGAGTCCTCGATGAACCACTTGTAGTGACCAATCGGCTGCGTATCTCGATGACTCCGAGCTCTCACAGCTCATGCTGCTGACCTTCTCGGGGTCAGTGACAGCGCAGCTTGGGGTTGACACCACGTGTCCTAGAAATCTCACCTCGATGGCCAAAACTCACACTTGCGAACTTGGCGTCTGGTGATGGTCTCTGGCCGGCGCAAATACGATCCCTCAGTAATCGCATGCTCCCACTCACGGTAGGGGTATATCAAAATGTCATCCCACGAAGACTTCTGACAAAGCGATCTAGACTGGGTTGGAATACCTATGCGCCAGGGTCCATGAATGCTGGCGGCTCGTGTCAATCGAAGGGCATCCTTGTAAACTCAAAGTGCCATGCGTGTCCTAAACGCTGTCTTTGGGATATTTGTCTCCCTAACCCTCAAAAAGCGTTGGTAACCGGGTGAGGTATCTTAAGTATACTCGCTCAATGATTGAACAAGTCATCAATCCTCGGTAAGGGATATCGATTCTTGATCGTAACCACATTGCTTGTCGATGTCAATCTGCGTAGTCGAAGGGTCTTGTCATGCCCAACTCCCGCAACGAGACTAGGCTATGTGGTGAAGTGCTTTCGATTTAATGAACCCTTTGTCCACTTGACTCGTATCGCGGACCTTGAGTTCTGCGACTCAGCTGGTGCCGTCTATCTGGTCGTAGAGATGGGCGCGTGCCGGGGTGTAGCTGTCACGGTCACACCCTGCGGGTATGCGGTAGATCATATGGAAAAGATCACCATGCTCATGAGCTACTCGAGGTAGATCTAAGTGCGGGTCTCACCTGATCCTCGGTAAGGCTTGCTAGCCCCACCTTATTGTCCCCAACACACGGACTCGTACTGCTTGTACGTGGAAAAATATCATGCTTGTCCCCACAAACCTGACAGTGCGGAGTCTGTGTGCTTGATGGCTCCTCCTCGCTCTGTCGATGCGACCTTGTAAGTGTCGGCGATCCATCGGATGACGTCGAACTCGACATGTCCATGACCCTCAGTCCATTGTGAGTATTGAATCGTGATCTCGGCTTCGCCCGAAGCGCGACATATCATCCCGCATCGCAAAAGCGCCTGTCCCTAGGAAAAGCTCACATCTAAAGGTATCCAAGGCGCCTCAACCTCCCAAGCTGACTGTGCATGATGCAACGATGAATGAATCTGAAGCACGAATCAAATACTCTTGCGCGTAGGCGAGATAACAAGCATACCTGCAATATAGCGGCGATCTACTTGCTTTCGGTAGGTGGTATGATGGGCGTGAACACATCCCATACCCCGATGTCTTCCTTTGTGTAGACTTGTCTCGACCTCGACCCATGCCACGACTCCTCGGCTTTGTTTGTGGCGAGAGGTGCTCGTCTCTGACACCACCGGGACGATGCGGTTCCTCGACCCATGCGAGGGGTGGAGGAACAAATATCACGCTGTCTACTGTGGCGGGATTGCGGCCGGATCCGAAACCACAGGACTTTTTGCTCGGGGGCCATCCCAGCTTCCACCATCGTCCGGGCTAATGGCGAAATATGGCTTGGCTTTGTCCGCGCCGGGCCTTTCGGGCCACGGCTGACCTTGGTCCTCGATGGTGTGACTGCGAAACCCTGCTGGCTTCTTTCCCACAGTAGAAGGCCGACTCTCATTCCTCTTTCCACCCGACACCGAGGATCACCGAATGCTCATCGTTCTCATCTCTCAGCTCGATGATCAAGGATATGCCCGACCATCGAGTCGTGTCTTGTAGGTTATGACGCCACGATCTTGCCGGATGGACAACGGCCCGTCCTCGAACTTCTGACCTTGGCGCATCGGTGGCCACATAATCATCCCAGAGAAATGTGCCCAGCTGTTGTCACGGCTGCGTACTCAAGAATACGGTCATCGTCCTGTGCCATTTCGAGGAACTCTTGGGCCTTTGTCCCAGCGGCGGAAAGTACTTCCCGTGAATAGCCTCACGAAAATCATCCCGTCGCGTCTTCCCGGATCGCGAGAAGTGGCGGACCGCTGCTGTCGCGAGCTTGCCTGAGCGATGAAGCGGTGTAAACCTCTTATTAACATCGGGCGGATCTTCGTGGCTCGAAAAGATCTGTCGGCGGAATTAATGGTCGGCTACCATCGGTCCCGCTCTCGAGTGAAGCGTCCCGAGGATGATGTGCCTTAAACCTCACGGAGGTGCGGAACCTCCACGACCTCGCTTTGCATCGGCACAGCCTTAGCGTTGGCTATGCTTGACACCACGTAATGGCCTCTATGAAGGCCTGCGATGCGAGGCGGTGCATGGGCGCGCCCGTGGGCGACCTCTACGCCCCCGACCTCGACTTACCCGTCACACATGTCGAAAGAGTTATTAAATTTCCATGTTAAATTCTATTTTTCGAACCCCAGTGTTCCCTTGTTTTCCACATACATCTATCACGTATATAATTCACCACGATTTTGTAACCCCAAATGCGCACATCTGTCCAACATACCTGTAAAACACCACGTGCATGTTATGATCTAATGCATACATGGACTCTTAGGTAACTCACACTAGACCTTGATATGACTATGATGCGGATATCCAATTTAGAGCACCAGTAACATAACTCAAGCTTAACGCAGTATACCAAGTTGTGATGTTTACATTCATGGCAACATGTCTGAGCCCATACTTGTGGCTTCTAGTGTCGACACCATAGCTCTAATACCCAGTGTGGCCTTGACTTTCGAGGTCATTTTTATTTTTTTATTTTTGAATTTGAAGATTTTCATTTCATACAAGAGTTTAATGTACAACTCTTTTACATGCCAAACTATATGAAAATAATTGGGTATCGTTTAAAGTAAGTATGTTGAATATACCCTTACTTTAGTATGTTCAAAGTAACATATTCAAGGATACAAAGTTAATTAATAAATTTGATTAAAATACACTTTAGTCAAAATGATTTAATATTTAATTTACCTTTTCAATTATATTTAAAATTGGTGAAATTAATGACTTATTAAATTAGGAAATGCGGAGTAAATTGAGTTGAGCTAACTTGATTTGTGGCTTGTGTCTCGACCTTTATCACTTTATTTCGTAGCCTTAGCAGGCTTACATTACCTTTACATTGAAAATTATAACATGACGAAAATAGAGTTTTCTAAATACAAGAGCAAAATAGATTATTAACTTGAATCCTGCAAATAAAGCCCCTCACACACCCGATAAAGCATTCTGATAAGGCGATGAAAAGCATCATATCATAATAAGTCAACGACAAATTAAACGTTAGTAATAAGGCGACGGCAAACCACGAAAAAACAAGATAACACTTAAATTTTTATGGAAGAATCATTTTTATTAATGAAAATGAAAGAAAAAATCTTTAGAAGATGAATTTCAAGTCGAGAATGACCAAAACCAAGTTTAAGCAACCTCTTCTCGACCTTCTTCTATATTGTTGGTGCTTTTTTAGATGATTTTTTAACATGGAGAATTAAAAAAATGAAACATCGGTAGCATCCTATCTTCGATAAATATAGATCAAATGCCTGATAAAAATCCTCCAAGTATGGTATGAGAATTTGAAATAAACAAACTTACGCTAGCGTTCCACTTAGAAATATAAGGTGCTCAATAAGGATATACTTTTACGTAATTTCTGAGGTTTTATCGTGGTGAGATTTCATAAGCGACCATCGATGGAACATTATAAATATTGAAAGTAAATAGATTTTCATAGATATATTGTATACGGAAGCGGGGAGATATCGGAGTGGTTATATCTGGGAGCAGTGAAATCATAATTGTCCTTTGGATGCTTTGATCTCCCTTCTGTCTGTCTGAAAACGCGCGCAAGCGTAATGTTCCCGCGTGTTGTATTTATAATGCTACTTTCATGACAAACTGTATTTTGAGCGTATTTAGCAGGGTGAGCATTAGCGTTTGACTTCAGGCTAAATACCTACTGAAGGATTTCATCAAGCGTTGGATATATTTGAAGATGAATGCTGTGAAAGCCGACTTTTCATGTTCCCGCATCATGCAAAAGCACCCGACAATGAAGAAGCGGCAGCGTTTAAGCTTGGTTTCTGGCAGTGCCTTCATTTTCAGCGTTGCTTCTTTCCATGGCGAGTGTTAAATGCGTTTTTGTGTTGTCTTGACCCGCAACGTTTATTTGTGGATGACCGCTGACGATATTTTCATGTGAAGGAAATATTAATGAGAATAGGCTGTTTAACATTTCTTGCTACCCAGTGTTACAATTTTGAGCCAAAACATGTGTTTGTTGAAGGCTTACTGAGTCATAAGAGGCACGAGGGCCTAACAACTGGTGAACACGGCTTCAGTGCTGTGGTCATTAATTTCACCAATTTTAAATATAGTGAAAGGCAATTAAATAGTAAATCATTTTGACATGTATTTTATCGAAGCCTCAGTGCTTTTGTAACCTGAATATGTTACTGAGCTGGGCATGTCATACTACGACGATACTGATGTTTAGAATTGGAGGGATATTATGTAAAAATAATGTGTTTGTGTGGCGCCCAGCCCAGGGGTGTCAGTTGACAACGAATCAACCGCGAATACTAGGTGAATGTCTAGGGTAACGACACCACTCTAAAAATCGAGGCCGGGAGTCTCCTTGCTTTATGCAGGGGAGCTCTGCAAATACATAACATGTCCCGATAATCATGATGACCACTTGCGGGGTGCACATGCGGTAAAATAATGGCCGCCCAGGCCCATTGCATATCATCGCTCACAAATATATCAATATATACAATAATAGTTTCAGAGTTAATAAATTACTCTTACGAACATATATCAAAGTTTACAATTTTTAATACATGGATACAACAACATCAAAGCCCGCAAATTCGGCTTTCTTCTAAGCAGCCTCTAATGAGTCGCCTTCCGATAAGCTTCTTGCACGAGAAATGGTGATCCCTCGACGAGGGGTGAAGAAGCCCCGATAGAGATAATTTCACATATGGGTTACTCCGCCCCTAAGTGCACATGCATGGCAAACAAGCTCACATTCAAGCAATTTCATGAACCTGCTCGAGATGTCTACATGACTGGATGGGTGTGACTCCTGCCTATCCATATCCGGAGTCCTCACTGGAGCTCCTCACATGCGAGATTACCATGAATGAAAACCATTTCCAAAAGCGAGGTATTTGTTTTTGCGAGTGGACAACTCCCTCGATATAAATAATGAATGGAGCTCATAATCTATTGTGGACAGCCCTCCGTGTGTGTCGATTGGGCGAGCTTCAGGCGATTGATATTTTTATAGACAACCCTCAGGTGTGTATATCGGTGGCGAACTCAGACGATTGATATTATATGGACAACCCTCCGATGTTGTAATGGACACACTCCGATAATTATTATTTTTGGTCAACCCTCCGAAAAAATTCTCTCAAGAAACCAACTCATTCACTCACTCTTATTGTTCAAGGTGTCCCAGTGCATATGGAATGCATGATGTCGATTAAGGCTTATATTCACATGCATAAATATTAACATAATTAAATCACATAAAGCATGTTATGTAAATTCTCCAACCCATTACACGAAATTAGCTCACATGGGCTAATTAACAAACACAAAAGCAATTCATTTTGAATCACTGAAACACATAAAAATTCACATAAAAATATTCACGTGTTGTTAAAAAACCCTCGCGTTCTTTGTTCATGACCCACCTTAAATATGAATTTTCTCCGCTCCGGTTCAAAGCTTTTTAGGCCAGGAGTTTACGGATCTAAAACAAGCCTCGAGAACATTCCTAACCATTTACATGATATGAGGTGAGGATTAACGTATTGGAAGATCTTCTGCGGGTTGTGAGACTCACGCGGTGATTCCACGAATGAGATCACAACGGCGTGAACAACTTTCTTCTTGTAAGTCAAAGCGACCAGTTGATGAATAAATGGAAACCACTCCTCTCTCTCTCCAAAACAAATTCAAGCCTATTTGCGCCTTTGCTCACTTTGGCGCCGTTGTTTGGAAGATGACACTATCTGCTTTGTCTTAATGAAAATTGATAATACGATCGTGTCTCAGTCTTGGATTTTGACATAACCTTTGTTGTAGGTCGATTTCATCTGCTCTCACCATGCGATATGTGTCATGGTACATGTTATGGGTGACTTTTGTCACATCACATGTGGATTTTACGACTTACAAATACTGATTGCCTCAGCGATGCAAATTAGCGTTTGGTCCGACGAGAGAAGTGTCGATGTGTTATTTAGATTTCGTGAGCGATTCAACGATGGTCGGTTTTGTCATCCAATATCCACAGAAAATTTTGATTTTGACTGAAATAGCGATTTTGCCCCTTTTCCAGAAAATTGGAATTTTACCGGTCTTATAGTTTGATAGAAACTTATTTTTCTTAGAAATATCCCCCGTTTCTAATCCTTTGCATGTTTAATGGTGGGAATGTACACCACTTGAATTAGATATGATGAGTCACTTTTATCTTAAAATATTAAATAATATGAAAATATCATATAAAATATTTAATAATGGATTAACATATAAATATTATATGTATTCAAATTAGACATTATCAAAATAATACTTCATGATTAAGGATGATTTTTTCAATATCCCGTCCATGCATCTTCTTTTATGAAAGGAGTTCATCCCGTCCATCTTAATTTTCTACTTTACGCTTCTTGTTAACAAAAAGAATTTTCTACTATTTTAATAATTTAAATTCATTATTAATTTTAATTTAAAATTATTAAAATGAGTGTATATTAATCTTTACAAAAAAATAGATAATTGATTTTTCTTATAAAAGGAAAATAAATTCTAATCTTAGTGATAAATTAATCATAAAATTGTCAAATATTTTCATCACATTACCATCAGCGTGCCCATTTCACGTGGCTTGCATGAGTTGTTGAAGGTTCGACTTTCACTTTGATTAAATACCAAAGCGAAGTGAGTCGAAGTTATTATAATATGAGCATATGGGAGAGCAAATATCGAATCCTTTATAAAAATAGGGAGTACTATGATGTATTCAAAAGTAGTAAATGTCAACAAAAAAAAATCGATAGATGGGTAATCACTTAATTAATTGAATAAAAATTAAAAGTTCAGACACTTCAATGAACAAAAATAATAATTAAGACATTAAAATAGAAAAAATAAAAGTTGTGACATTATTATTATAATCATTCTTTAATTGAAAAAGATTAACATTGATATAAATAACTCATATGTTGCACCATAAATGCAGTTGGTAATATTCAACAGGGGTATAAGGATGGAAAGTGACAACTACAGCAAACGATATTTATTTCTCATTAAATTAAAATTTAAAAAAAAACAAAAAAAACAAGGCCGGTGCATGTGAATGGATCTTTTCACGACTAACATGAGATGCTTAAGGAATATCATCCGATAGATTAGCTTTAGATGTTTTTACGGCGAGTATTCTACATGTCCTTGCCGTGAGGTGGAAATTCGGGCGGACGGGTTGAGGTATTCACGTCCGATATCGGGTGGGCCAAATTGGCCGTTACTGCATTGTATAAATTAACGACTAACCGGACCCTAATTTAAGGTGGATCATGCCAAATTGACGCCTGGAGTGTTGGTTGGCCCATAACTCAAGTATTGACTTAACTGGCACATCTAAAAAGTTGGACATCTTTCTAAAAAAATTGTCATTTGTCAACGCAAATTTTACATACAATCACGGATACAAATGCTTTATGTCAAAAAATTGTGATCAAACCCAAGTCTTATACCATGCCCCCGAAATGTACAATTATTAAGACATTATACTAAAGATTTTTAATTGTTTGATTTTTGTAAAAAACTTTTTACCAGACTTTTGTTTTGAACATAGAAAAAGTACTAAAAGAAAGAAAAATAATAATAAGAACAATGATTTGTCTTATTTGATTTCACCATAAGAAAAATATTAAGAAAAATAAAACTAAATTTATATTTTTTGTAGTTTTTAATAACGAGTTTTTTGAAAACACAAATAACATAATTTCGATTGTTCTCTGAGAAACTTTACTTGTTCTTTGAATTTATTGATTTTCATAATTCTCTTGTTTTTTGAAGGCAAAAAAAATTTTGAAAGCTTAAACCCACGACTTTTAATCCCTAACTTCTGATGGTCACCATGTTCATGACACTCATAACCTCTTTAGCACCAGTGAATTTGCACATCTTACATTATTTAAGAATTTTTGCTTAAATAATTTTTAAGTTTAACTGTAATGTGGGTTTAACTTTATGCGCCGGGTTAAACGTTTTTAATTCATGTCACGACTTTCCTAGGCCCATGACTATGGCATTAAAAGAACCGTGTGTTCTTGTCGTTGATCGATGGGCCTCTGAGTTTGAGGCCCGCTCATCTAATATGGACGATGAATTACATTGGAAGCCAATCAGTAACTATTTTATTATAAAATAATAAATTTATGTATTGGATCTGAAATTTAGATTTCGAGGAGATGGTGAGGTACCAAATCCATTCTAATTAGTAATTAGGGGTTTAACTTGACCATGTAGATATAATGTAATCTCATCTAAAAATTTTTCAACTAGAGTTGTGATAGCTTTTCTATAATAATAATATATATAATCTATTTTTTGAGCTTCCTCTTTAAACACGTAGTCTTATTTTCTCTCAAAATTTTTATACACTAAGCCTCTACGTTTCTTTAGCGAAGGAATGACTTTTTGTATTCTTAGCCTAAAACCATCTCAAACATCTCTTTTTTGATTTTTATTTTCAATAAGGTGATTCTTCCAATTAGATCTGGTTTTTATATGTTTTCTTGTGATTTGCCGCGCCTTGGTACGTGTGATTGTTGTCGTTTTCTTCTTGTGATGTGGTTATTGTCGTTTTGATGCGGCAGTGGTTGTGTTGTGTCTGACGTTTTGCGATGTCATCGTGGTGCTACGTTTATTTATGTTTTGAAGGTCGAGCAGAGCAGTATATCGTTAATAACAAAAATCAAATAAATGGTGATGAATTTATGAAACTAAAGTTATAAGTATTTTGGTCACAATAAATGACTTGTCGAATGTGTGAAACTGTATGAATATATGGCATTTGAAGTCGATTCATTATGTTATTAACACGGATGTTGTTTAGTATTTTATGATTTTTATCGAAACTTTGATTTTGTGTTTTATCGATGCATTCTAATTTAAATCGATGAAATTATTTTTTCTTCGCTAATAATAATAGACAAAAACATATGTTATAGGATGGATACAATGAATCATTCTTTTTGAGCATCTCCAAAACCGCAGCTTACTCATTTTTATCAACTTTCTCTTACAGCCACTCATCTTTCAAGCGGGAGGGATAATTTTTGTCCTTTCTCGGCCTAAATCATACGCTTCTTAGCCTCTTTTCGATTTTACATCGATTTTTTTAACCCAATAAAGTGGTTGTCCCGCATGGAAATGGGATTTATTTTCTGTTTTTCGGTGATTTCGGTGGTCTTGTTGAGACGTTTTATTTGTGTGTGACGGTCGGGCGGGTAAAAACATCAAATCGAGAGACGATAAATCGGACAATGGTTGTGGATTATCTCCATGTGAGGAACTAAAGTCATAAAATATTCTGGTAATTTATTATAATATTATCAAATTTGTAGGCTTTGAACAGATTTATTATGTTATTAACTTGAATGATTCAACCTCTTTGATTTTTATCGTTTTGGTATCTGTGTTTCTACACACATGTATTATTAGTTTAATCGATAAATTTATTTTATTTTTTTAAATCATGCCAGAAATAGAACATTTCTATTACACCGCTGAGTAGTGGTAAGGGGTAGAACGATGGAGCAGAGAAAAATTTAAAAAACTCATGTTGGGAAATTGGGCTAGTAATAACTGGGCGAATAATAATTTAAGTGAAGCTGATAAAGGCAGCACGTGTGCGGATCAGGATCCGTAGCACACTTCCGCCAATTAATTGGTGGACCCCCACCTCCCAAAATCTTGGGTTGAATTGACAACATCTTAATTAATAAAAGCAGTTAATCCATCTTAGAAGTTGAATGAGGGTTAACCACACCATATCGGAAGTAATCCCCTGAATTCTAGAGTAGGAACTCATCGTGAGGCAGATATTTGGCAGTGACTGGGTATTTTGGAAGGTCGGTCGGTGAAGTACTTGACTTTGAATAAAATGTCAGGCAGTGGCTGCGCCCCCGGAAATTGGCAGTAGCACGTCGGGTTAAGGTATAGACAACCCAGATTGACTAGAATTTTTATTGTATTAATTTTAAAAAATGACATATATATATATATACTCCATATATATATATATATATATATATATATATATATATATATATATATACTATATATATATGTTGTATTGTGTGTGTGTGTGTGTGTGTGTGTGTGACTTATTGAGAATTTTTCTAAATCCTATAGTGACCATACTAATGAGATGAAGATTAAGGGCATAGTCATTTCATTTGAAACTTTGGATTGTAGTTTTAAGATATCATTTATTTGACACTTTTATTTTTTGTTACTTTGAATATAGTTTCCCTAGTCTTGTTTATTACACTTTTACATGTTTATGATTTGATGTTTCATTTTTATCATGAAACTTTGAACTTGATTGTGGTTGGTACTTCATTAATTCTAATTATTATGTGATTGTAGTTAGTTGTAATAGCTACTAGTGCGGTTTGGTTATAAATTTATAATGATGTTTAGCATTATTTATGTTTATTTAAAAGACTTTTAAATATTATTATATTGTTGGAAACTCTATCATTTATGCATTAACTATTCATTTACAACTTTTGTGTTTTTATTTTTTTTATTTGGAGAATGACAAAATTAGATAAATTATAAGTTTTTAGCATTTTTATTTTGGCAGTTTTGAGCCGCGGCTCATCATTGTAGCATCGGTCTGGTGAGTGATCGGCTGATTGACGGCCTTTGAAATCAGGGGTCCTGGTTGACCCGCCGTCGACTGCGGAAGCGTGATAATCTTTCGTGTCGCGGATATACATGAGTAAATGACCCGATAGGACCCGTCGTAAAAAGCCTCCAGTCCATATGGTTCTGAGACCATGCGTTTCTATAGATCGAGTTATTACATCACTTATAATACCAGCCATATGACAAAATGATTGGTTCCCACCAATAACCATACCGCAAAGCAAAGAATCAAAAGCCCGCGGTCAGGCCGCTGTGTCCAGACCTCGGGGCGTGATGCTGCTCTTTTTGCATCTTTGTACTGCACGAAAGGGGGTCCACAGTAGGGTGAGCTAATGCACGGTAGGGTAAATCCTCGCGAGGCTATTCCGCTAGGTGCATATACGTGTTTCCGCAGTCAAACGACAACGTCAGAGCATACGTATTTGTCTATCATGGAAAATCTACATGCATGTGGCGGGCGGGCGCTGCATTTGAAACTGGTCGACCTCGGGCCCACCACCCGATACAGGGTGCAATGGAAATCAATATGGAATAGGTCACGGAGCTCCCCATTTCTAACCAGTAGTCATGTGTGATATTTATTTATTTGTTCGTGTCTTTTTAGTAATGAGAACTTTTCGAGGGTGTCTGTGCGAAGGGTCTCTTACACCCCTCAGGCATTTGGACTTCACCGTTAGATCTTATTGTCTAACCAGTTTTTCCAGGCTTTTCACACGAGGGGTATCTATCCTGCACTTTCTGTGGAGCACATTTCATTTTCCATTTTGGTTTAACATTATGAACTCGATTGGTTCGGTCCCATTCCCCCGAAACCCACGATTCAAGCACGAAGCGTGGTGCGGAAATCAATACCGCCAGACACACTTTCATGTAATAGTATTCTGCACGCGATGCGATCGCGATTTACCTTGCTCCAGGCCCATGACCCGATGTATGAGACCTCTGCATGGACATTCTACACCATACACTATGCGTGTGCTATGAACACTCATGTCTAATGCCACAACATTTCATATATTTAACATACATGCAGTCATTAATATTCCACATTCCGTCGGTACATCACATAAGCATGCTACATCTTTTCTATCATTAAGTTCATTCATGTCGACATCATTCGAAGCATGTATTAAAATAATTTCAACCATTACTTAGGCAAGTAATGCCATAATTCATATTCCTGGGCCGAGACATAGTATGTCAATCATACAACCCAATGCATATAATTATTTCCATCTTTATCACCATCTTTATCACACATATTTCACATAATTTCACATTTTCAATATGTCATTGAATTTATAGGCAATAACACACATTAGTCATTCGGCCATAAATCTAGCCATGCTTGGCCTCGAAAATGTTGGACTTAGTCTAGAAAGTCCATTTTTTGTAATACCACAAACATCCAACCATAATTCTCTTTCGGACCATGGGTCCAAGCATTACGGTTCAGCAAGATTAGAAAGCAGTTAGGAGCGAGCGGACCATTCCTCTCAACTGTCCGTGACCCAGCCCAATGTTCAGCCTAAATTTGGATGAGCACTTTGTTATTAAATTCTAGACTCCAGCGATCTTTCGTAGAGTCCAGAAGCGCGTGAATCGGGTTTGGACGAAAGTTATGGCCGTCGAAGTTGGCCTTGATCGTCCCTGAGGTGTGCGGAAATTTGGGCACACCCCACGTTTGCCATTTGCTTTCGAGATTTTGCCATCCCGAAACACGGTGTTCGGTCGAGAAAAAGTCCGAAACCCGTAAAACTGGTCTTTGACCATCCCACACAACAAACAAACCATAACATCAGGTCGCTCGAAAAACCGGGCCAGAAACCCGTGAGCCATTACACATTTAGGGGTAAAATAGCAGTAAGGAGAAACCTACCTCTTGTAAGCCTTGATTCGGGTTCTTTGTCGTCCGGGTTTGCTCACTGAGCAACACTCCTTCCTCTTTCTCTTTCTTTTTCCTCTCTTCCTCCCCTTTCCTCTTCTCTTTTCTTCTTTCCTTTCTCCTCTCCTTTCCTCCCTTCCTCCTTCCCTTTCCTCCCTTTCTCTTCTCCTTTCCTCCTCCTTCTCCTTTTCCCTTCCTCCTCCTCCTTGCTGCTCCCACGGACTGAAGCTGCTGCCCCCTCCTTCCAAACTGAATTTGAGACCCATATATATAGCCTTCATAAAGGCCATGCATGGTGACACATGGCATGCCATGTACCCTGCCCTCACTGACTTTGCATCATTGTGACACTGGCTTGCCATGTGTCACCTGATAACTCGCCATGTGTCATCCACATGGCTCACCATGTGTCGCCGCGACACCGTTTTTCTCAATCATCGTGAAATTCCGACTATCAATTCGCGAAATTGACTAGGCCAGATTCGTGAAGACGATTCCAACGGTGCAATCCGTTTCACGTCCAGAATCTAGAAATCCCGACTTTATTTAATTTATTAAATTAGTATCGTTTTGCCCCCTTTATACGAAAATTTTAAAATTTAAATTTTCACGGGTTTCTGATGGCGAGAAAAATAGGTGGCTGACCCGACCGTTTTAACTCGCAGCGAATGGGCTAGGCGGGAATGGTACGGACATTCCATTTCCTACGCAACAAATTCGAGCGACTTCCACTATATAAGCGCGAAACCCGTCAGCCCCTCCAATTTTTTAAGCTTCATCCATCTCTTTAATTAAAGTCTCCCATATTAGGTGTCAATCTTTCATTCATTTTAAACTTCAATTCCACAGTCTTGTCTTTTCTTTCTTTTCAATTTTTATAAAAAGTAAAAAATGAAAATTGTAAATAAACATTATATTTTCTATTATACCTTCATAGCTCCATTTTTTTTTTTTTTTTTGTGAAGAAGGTGTCAGTGTATGATTGGAAAGAGAGGACAATAATCATGAAAACTAATATTTATAACCTCTTTGCAAATTGGACCGATAAACATTCGAATCAAATATGCTAAACCCTTTTTAATTGGACAATCCTGGTGTGTTTGGTTCTCTAATAAAGCTTTGTTGACACAAAGATGAACTCGAGGTAAAAACTTGTTATATGTGTCAAAATTGTTCTTGAAAATAAAAGCTTGTTGCTAATATTGCTTTATAATTTTATTTTTAAGAGAAAACATGAAAATAAATTTAGATATTATTTCCAAAATATTTTGGTGATAACAAGAAATATAAAGAATATATTTGTAAAAGATAAAATTTGAGTTTTAAATAAAATTTCATTTTCTAAACATATTATTAACCATTTCTAAGAATATTATTTTAAACCTTTGTTGTCAAATATTTTTCTAATATTTAATTTATTATATGCTATCTCAGTTGGTTAGTTTATTACATTTTTTTTTAATCCAGCAAGATCTTAAGGTGGAATTGATGATTCTTTTCAATCGGAGCGGGCTTAGCGTCTTTGAATTTGTTAGTAGGTCCACTTGCTGGCGGCTCTGGATGCTGGGCTCCTCTGCAAAAACAAGAAACAATAAGGATCGACGGGGCTCGCCCGTTGCCTCTCATTACTAAGTCGGTTCTTTCCCGATGAAAGAAAACCAAGCATCTGGGAGTATGTTCTGCGTATGTTTGCGTACCTTTCACTTATGGGGTGGCCTGGTATTTATAAGGGATGATCATGATAACTTTCCTAGTTGGATGATGACATAGAATATTATCTTTCGTTGTTGGAATATGACACGATATTCCTCCCATTAGATGAGAGATTTTCTTTCCTTGTTGGAGGATGATACGATATTCCTCCCATTGGGTGAGAGATTTTCTTTCCTTATCGTAAACTGATTATTGATGGGCAATAATTAGGAAATATCATACTTTCATCTTTGGTGGAAGTGGGTGTTTCACCAATATTGATTCCTTGGGTTACTGTCTTTTAAAGAAAGTGAGTTGGGCCCTCGTTTGAACTGCATTGGGAACCATTGAGAACCTAACCTGAGTGCTAGACCCGCTCTTTAATCCTGACATTTGGGCTGCGTCCTGCGCCTACGCGCCTATTATTTCAAACCCCATCAAGAATATACTTGACATAATTTTCCTTCTATAAGCCTATGGAGGAGTTCCAATTGTTAAGGCATGGGCCTTAAGTTGATAGCCACATGCCCAGACCTTACATACCCTCAAGATGAACAATAGCAGTCTAAGCACTCCTACTGCACAGACAAAAACAAGTCAGTTAATGTTTCTTGGCATATATATATAGAAACATTTAAGGCACTTAAATAGAGTATTTTCAACAATCTAGTGTTCAAGAGTGTGCAAAATTATTATAACATGAAAGTTTGGAATAAAGCTAATATTAAAATATTCTGAGGTTCATCTATCCACAAGACAAATGCTTCAAATCACAAATTTTGTGATCTTCTATTTCGATTAAGTATTAATCCATCTCTTATTGAGTCCCTCAACAATAATCTGTGTATTGCAAGAAATAGGGAACTAAAATTACCGATACCCCTTTTCTTGAATATTTAATTTCTTAAAAGTGTTATCGATTATGAAAAAAATCTGAGCATTCATATATATCGATGATGGAAAAATGGTTAAATTCTTGAGAAGTGAAGCTCAAAGTCTTAATTCTCATTTGTTAAACAATATAATATATTATTATATAATTATTTTTAAAAGAAAAATTATAACTTCCAGGCCCCGGAACAATTTATGAATATACCTTTTCAGCTCCACCTCATCTTCAGTGACTTGGCCAGAGGTCCGGGTTGCCCACAATCCCTTTCTGAGAAACTTTGTGTGTCTCTATACTTTGAGACCCATACTTGAGTAAAATGACCCAATAGGGCCAATCATCCATACTCGTCATCTGGATTTACAAGACCATACATTCTATAGATTGAGGTTATTACATTACTCTTAATGTCTGAAAACATATATTAAAACTAGCTCATTCTAATATATCATAAAACAGAATCAAGGCCCACGGTCAGGCTAGCTTATAATCTGACCTCTAGGAGCGTCGTGCACTTTGTACCTGTCACGTACCTTAAAGGGGTCCCACGGCCAGCGGGGTGAGCTAACGCCCGATGGGAATAAATCCTACAAAGGGCTATTCCCCGTCTAGGTACACATGCAAATGATCATTTCATAGTCAAACCGACAACTTGATCCATGTACGTACATATTTGTCTATCATGGAAAAAATCTACATGCATGTAGGCGACACTCACCATGCCCCGAGCCAGGGTCAACCTTGACCCACCACCCAATACAAGTGCCAATGGAAATCAATACGAGATTGTCAGAGCTCCCATTTCACAGCCCGTAGTCTATGTGATATTTATTTGTCGTTCGTGTCTTTTGAGCAGAACTTTTCGGGGTCTCCAGCGGGTCTCTTACACCCTCAGGCATTTTCGGACTCAGGTGGATCTGTGTCAACGGGGTTTCGGGCTTTTCACACGAGGGGGTATCTATCCCCTGCACTTTCATACGACACATTTCATTTTCCATTTTAACGCTTTGTGAAGCACAGATTGGACCGTCATTCCCAGGCCCACACGATTCAACACCAAGCGCGGTGCCAAGTCATTACCATGAACACACTTTCATGTAATGTGGTGTTCTGACACACCAATGCAATGCAATTTGTGCCCGCGCATAAACCCATGATCAATGTATGAAGACCTCTACATGGACATTCACCACCATACACTATGTGTGTGCTATGAACACTCATATTAATGCACACAACATTTCATATATTTAACACATGCGAGTCATATTAATATTCCACATATTCAAATCAATACATCACATAAGCATGCACTACATCTTTTCTCACATTGATTCATTCATGTCAACACATCATTCAGGCATGTGTTAAAATAATTCAAACCATTACTTAAGCGGTAATGTAATTCATATTCTTGGGCGAGACATAGTATGTCGGTCATACAACTCAATGCATATAATTATTTCTATCTTTATCACACATAATTTCAAATATTCGACATCATTGGTGTTTTTGCAATAACACACATTAGCATTCGACCATAAATCCGGCCATATGATTGGCTAAAATTATCTGGACTTAGTAAAAAGTCCGGTTTTGTAAATACCACACAAAACATCAACACAATTCCCTACTCAAGCCATATGCGGTCCAAACATTTCGATTACAAACCGATTCAGAAAACAAGTTCGAGAGCAGGCGGACTATTCCTCAAGCGTCGTGACCATTAATAGAGTAAGCCTACATTTTGGTGAATTTATTTTATTAGATTAAGCTCAGCGGACTACCATGAGTCTAAGAAAGTGCGAATGTCAATTTCGGGGACGAAAAAAGTTATGACCGTCCAGTTGGCCGATTCTACAAAGTGTCTTGTTGGGCACCCCGATTTCTTCATTATGCTGAGTTTTCCATCCCGAACACGGTGTTCGGTCTCGGACGATCCCGGCTCCCCGTAAAACTTGTCTTTGACCGGCCTGCGTTCATGAACAAACCACACAACATACAAATTCGCCGGAAAAGCGGAATGAAACCAGTAGTATTACGACCCCTAGGAATTAAGATAACCGTGTAAGAGAAACCTACCTCTTGAAAAGCGCGATTCAGGGTTCATTGCCGTCACAGTGTAAGTGCGTAACACTCCTTCCTTTTCCTCTTTCTTTTTCCTCTCTTCCTCCCCTTTCTTCTTCTCTTTTCTTCTTTTCTTTTTCTCCCTTTTCCTCCCTTTCTCCTTTCCTTTCCTCCTTTCTCTTCTCCTTTCCTCCCTTCCTCTTTTCCCTTCCTCCTCCTTCTCCTTCTTTGCTCCACGGGTGCTTCTTGCGCCCCCTCCCCCTGGCCCGAGTTTTGAGACCCCTTTATATAGGCTTTAAAAAGGCCATGCATGGTGACACATGGCATGCCATGTGTCCACACCTTGCTCTGCCCCATATACGTGTGACACATGGCTTGCCATGTGTCACCCTCAACTCGCCATGTGTCACCATGGCTCGCCATGTGTCTGTCTTTCGCCATGTGTCCTTATCTTTCGCCATGTGTCACCCTATATTTCGCCATGTGTCACCCAGCTCAGCCATGTGTCACCTGCGCCATGTGTCACTTATGGCTCGCCATGTGTCCTGCTCTGCGTTTCTGAAATGTCATTGAAATTCGGGCTATCTCGAATTCAACGAAAGTGGGTAGCTAGATTTCGAGAACGATTCCAATGGTGCAATCCGTTTCACCATCCGAGATCACAAAATCCCAACTTTCTTTGGACTATTAGGTAAACCACCCAGTTTTGCCCCCTTTTATCACGAAAAATTTAAATTTAAAATTTTCACGCGGGTTTTATACATGCCATGGAACTGTAATTAGATTAATCAGAAACTAATCAAAAAGTAGATGAAAATAAAGAATTAGAAAAAAAAACCAAGTCTGATAAATTTTGTATTTCAGAAGAGGAAATAAGATTCCGATTTCAAGTTTAATTTAAAGAAGCCTTATAAAAATTTTTGGAAACTTATAAGAAACTATCATACCTTTAGAATGATTGGTTCAATTACTGTACCTTTCAGTGATGATCTCATCTTAAGATAAACAATTTTTTTTATAGATATGATGATGATGTTACTCTAGATGAAGAGATGATTAGAAGGTTGTGATAAATTTTAGCGAGTGAAGTGAATATCTTTAAAACTTTAGAAGAAAAAAGAATAGTAACTAAATTGATTCCATTTTTCCTTATGGCGTGCTTGACCTTAGTAAGGTTTTATAGCAATGACATTGATAATATCATTTCTATAATTAAGTGTTGGTTTTTTATATATATTTTCTATATATAAATTAATATTTTCCTTGGGGGTAATATATTTGGCTATTTGAGAATTTATTCCTTAATAATATGCTTTTGATGTATGTTTAGCTATCTCTATCATAGTATGAAGTAATCTTACAATACATTACTTTGCTAGGTAATACCAAATTGTGGTTGTTACCGGTGGATTGTTTTGGAGGAAGTTGTTTGATATTGTTTTTCGAACTCTTCTGTTGATATTCTCAGCGGGTTGGCAACAAATCAATATAAACAGGATCAATCGTGGACTAACGACTTTAATAATAAGTTCACATATTTGATGTTGTTGTAATGATTGAATGAAACGACCAGATGGTGTTTAATAACAAACTCTTGTTGAATTTAAGAAAGCGTTAGACGCCCCATTGATACAAATAAACGACTCACAACAAGGAGACAAATGTAAAACCCAGGTAAATTTGAAATTTTACCGAAAAATGGCAAAACGTTATATTGTCGCTACATTACAGGTTGCAAACGTGAAAATTTTCTAGATCTTGGATGAAAAAATGGACCTCACCGTTGGATTTGTCTTTGAAATCTAGTTAATATGCGAATTTCAGCATCAAATTACGAGACAATATCGAATTTTCCACGTTTTTAAGAGACGAGTGTGCAATGAACCACACAGCGATATTTTAAGAAAATCTTTAAAATTTGGAAATAGCCGATATAAAGTTCATATAAAATAATTTGAACTTAGACTGAGATGAAATAAATTGTTTCGAGGAAAAACGGATCCGAACAAGTCGTGGACACATGGGGTGACGTGGGCCAAGTATATTAAGTGACAAATAGGGCTAAAAATCACATTTTTGGCATAACATCTCTCATTTCCGTTAGAGAGGAAGAAGGAGAAGAGCACCCAACTTTCTGCTGACGATCCAGGTAGTCGGTTTAGGTCGTCGGGCAAGAACTAAAGTTCATCGTCTCGGCGTGTACCCAGGATAGATTTATAAAGATCGAAAGGAGGAGATTTGGGGGAAATCGAAGTTTTCAGGTTTATGAGGTGTTGCAGATCTCCTACCATTCTACTATCAGGGATGGGATTCTTCTTACTTTGGTTTAGTTCCACCCTAAGGGTTGTTTGGCTCTGTTTTATGTCCTAAGGGGCTGTTTGGCAAGATTTTTAGCATGTATTATGTCTGTTTTGTGCCCTGTTTGATGGCCTAATTAGGGACTAATTTGGGAGATTTATTTTAATCTTGATTTTATAGTTGGTTTGTGGGCCCATTTTATGGCCTAATTTGGGGCTGTTTTGGGACTATTTTGTGGCTGTTTTATGGCTGGTTTGTGGATTGTTTTATGGCCTAAATGGGGACTTTTTGTGCCCTGTTTCATGGCTGTTTTGTGTGGCTTTGTTTGATAGCTAATTGGGGCCCCATTTTGTGTGCCTATTTTATAGCTAGTTTGTGGATTGTTTTGTAGCTAATTGGGACCATTTGTATTTGTTTATGGCTGGTTTATGGCGAGTTTATGGACTGTTTTATGGCTTAATTGGGGGCTGTTTGGGACAATTTTTGTGGCTGGTTTGTGAACTGTTTTATGGCCTATCCCCGAGAATTTGTTTGTGCCTTGTTTTTATGGCTGGTTTGTGGAATTTGTTTGCCTTAGCCTGGTGGGGCTGTTTGGGACTATTTGTGGGTTGTTTATGGCTAGTTTGTGGATTGTTTTGGCCTATATTGGGATTGTTTAGAGCGTTTTATGCCATGTTGTATAGTTGTTGTGGCTTGTCTTGTGTAGTTTAATTGTTTTATGGACACTTTATGTGTTATATTTGGCATGAGATTAATTTTTGTAATGACAAGTTTGGTTATTAGTGTTTGATGAAATATCGATATATGTGTAGTTATATATTGACGAAATGAGTGTTATTGGAAATTATGCATATGATATAATTGTCCGCATTACATGGTGGAATGTATGATTTAAATTGTCCATATGGCATTCATTACATAAGTGACATGCAATGGTGCATCACATTGCATATGCACAGGATCATCGCATTTCATGGGTGTGAGTGCATGGTTAGAATCAACACTGCAATTGGTGATTGATGGGTGAGCTCGGTACCATTGGACGAAGTCCAACAGAGTCGTACGATTGCATGAAATGGTAAAAACTTGTGTCGGGTAATAGCAAGAAGAATTTAGACGCCCACCGAGTGAAAGACCGGTATTAGTTTCATACACACCCGGTGGTGAAGATCGAAATTAATAGGAAGGCATGCGGAGCCCCTATGGTGGAACCCCAAAATCCCTTTGCTACAAAGACACATGATTTTGTATATGAAATGGTCATTAGGAGATCTTGACATCAAAAGTTTGGGTTTATAAACCATGACTTTTGTTTTAAAAGGATCATTGGATGTAATCCATCGATGACAGATTTTATCACACACATTGGCATTGCATTGTGGTGGGGTGGTAATGACTTAGTATGGTGCATGAGTGAGTCTCATTTCATTTCATAGCATGACATGTAGGATTCAACCTAAATTGCATATTCTTTATTGGAATATTAGTTGTGAATGTGAATTGTTAAAAGGTGAACATTGAATGTGCATAGGTGGGAGTGGCCTTTGTAGGAATTACTGGGTGTGGCTCACCTATGTCGAAAACATTTCGAGTGCGGGGTATGCGCGGTTGTGGAATGAAACTCATCCGGGGCCACAAGGCTTAAGAAAGTTGAGAAACATGGCTTTTATATTTTACTTTGTAAATTTTTTTGAACAAACTAGTTCTGGAATGTATTTATAACTATTTTTGTAAAACATTTGGAGTAAGAACTAATTTTAGTGTACTAATGTGTTAAGAGTTGTAATTGAACTCATAAATGGACCTAGTATGATCATTTTGTCATATTGGGCCTTAGATGGGTCATGTTGTTATAATTCTACATGTTTAGTTTTGGGTGAAGCTCACAGTGACACTGCCCCAAAACCGGGAGTCTAGTTAAACGCGCCAGCTGTTGAGGCTTTGTGTCCCACTCATATCCTTGAGACAATACATGAGTAAAATGACCCAATGGGGCCCGTCATCCTCTACCGTCCATACGGTTACAAGACCATACATTTCTATATATCTAAGAGTTATTACATCACTCTAATACAAAACATATATTAAAACTAGTTCGTTCTAATATATACATAAAACAAGAATCAAGGCCCACGGTCAGGCTACTTCATAATCAGGCCTCTAGGAGCATAGTTTGCACGTACTGTGCTGCTGAAGGGGTCCCACGAGTAAGGGTGAGCTAACGCCAAATAGAGATAAAATCCCTACAAGGGCTGTTCCTACCTAGGTGCACATGCAAATGATCATTTCACGATCAAACCCAACAACCCCGATCCATCATCACATGTTGTCTTTCATGGAAAAAACTACATGCATGTATGAGACGACTTAGCTCTACATGCCCCATGTCTGAGGGTCAACCCTCGGAGCCTTTACCAATGCAAGTGCCAATGGGAAATCAATAGCGAGTCAGTCCCGACTCCCATCTCACCACCCGGAGTCTATGTGATATTTATTTAATCGTTTAGTGCCTTTTTGGGCAACAGAACTTTTCGGGGTCTCACAGCGGGTCTCTTACACCCTCCAACATTTTTCGAACTCAGGGTGGATACGTTGTCTAACCCGGGTTTTCCAGGCTTTTTCACACGAGGGGGTATCTGGCCTCCCCTACTTGCTACGCCCGACACATTCATTTTCCATTTTATTTAACTTTGTGGAACTTCCAGTTGGACTTAAATCCATTTCCAAATACGCACAACCTTGTGCCAAACGGTGCCATGTAATGCGGTGTTACCGCACACCAATGCAATACAATTTGTGTCAACGGAACTCCAAACCCATAACCAATGTATGAAGACTTCACATGGACATTTCTACACCACATACAACTGTGTGCTATGAACACTCATGTCTAATGCACAACATTCCATATATTGATTCAACATCGACATCTACAATCAGTCGTAATATTCCATACATTCAAATCTACAATACATCACATAAGCATGCACTACATAAAATTTTCTATCATTCGGTTCATTCATGTGACACATCATTCAAGCATGTATTAACATAATTCCAACCGTACTTAGGCAAGTAATGCTAAAATTCATATTCCAGGTAGGGACATGGTGTGTCGATCATCTGACAATGCATATAATTATTTCATCTTCATCACACATATGTCACATAATTTCACATGTCGGTATGTCGTGAATTTATGGCAATAACACACATTAGCCATTCGACCATAAATCTAAGCCATACTTAGGAATAAATAGTGCTGACTTAGTCTAGAAAGTCCGATTTTGTAAATACTACACAAAACATCCAACAATTTTACTCTTTCGCTATGATTTGAAAAAAAGAAAATAACATGCACTAAATTATGAACTAGAGTAATCATCATTTTTGTTTTTTTTTTCCCTGTTTAATCCTTTAAGTGTTTCAGGATGAGTATAGAAGATTTCTTCTAAGAAATAAAGTTAGAGAATGACCATGAAAGCATGTAATGTAAACAACAATAATTTTACGCCAATGTATTTTTAGTGATGAGATCAATTAGAATATGAATGTAAAGGACTTATCTTGAACTGTTAAAATTTTTAAGATTGTTCCAAACTTTTTGTGCATAGTAGGCTGACTCCTCTTAAATTTCCCCGAGTGATGTGGAATACGAAGAAAGGATGGATGATGGTTTTGTCTGTGGAAACTCATAGGTAATTGATGCTCATTGCGCTTTTCAACAATAATAAGAAACTCATAGGTAGAAGGTTCATTTCCCTACGATTATCTCTAAGAATTTAAGTCACCTTCAGATTTCACTTGAGACGTGACATAGATATCTTGGAGCAGCAACACTTGCTTTTATGGCTATTTATGATCTCTTCATTTTATTCATCTCCAGAGTCCAACGTCAACTTTGTGTTCTTCTAGAATTTTTTTCATTTCAAACAAGCTAAGTGCGTGAATTCATTATACTTAAATCAATTATGAGACATTTACTGTTCCATCTATTTGTGTTTGTTATTTTGATTCCTAGATTAGTACCGGTATTGTCAAAGCGAATAGAAAGCTGAAATTTAAGATATCATGACCACCCCACCCCCTTTTAGTGGCGGGTGTGCCGACCACTCCACAGAAATCGGCCGTTACCTCTAACGACTAGAAACTCTGTGAAGAGAAATTCGTATTTAGCACTTTAAAACCTCTATAAAAATTTTCTTTTATTTTTTGACTTAGGATTTAGTAAAATCTTAGCGTGAAAAACCTCTCGGCTGACATGGCCAGCGTATATAGTATAGTTCCAAATCACCTTATCTCAATTTATACTTTTATCCAAATATGGCAGCTTGACATACCAACACATTCTCATCATACTAAACTATGTACATACCTATGTTCCATATATAAATTAGTATGTTCTTACAAAATATTATTAATACCTGACACTTATACGATGTGGGACCAATCCCTAATGTGCTCGGCGTCTTGCGTCTTTGTACCTGGAAAAATAGTTTTAAAATACAAAATAATGAGCTAAGCATTTCGGTGAGTGTATATACTTTTATAAAACGTTTGCTTTTCGGAAAACATCTCAAAAATGTAAAACTCTCTTTTACAAATATTTTCCAGAAGCTTTTCTTTGCTTTGCTTGCTTTAAAAGTATCTAAAACTTTTCTTTGCTTTCTTGCTTTTGTACTTAGTTGCTTTTAAAAATTTTATAAAATTTTAATACTTGCTTGCTTTGCTTACTTTTCTTTAAGCTTATAAAACTCTTCTTGCTTGCTTGCTTAGAAGTGTATAAAACTTCTCGATTTCCTTTTCTTGCTTGCTTTATCTTTGCTTGAAAAGTTTCTTAAAACCTTTCTGGCTTTGCTTTAAGTTTCTCAAAACTTTCATAAAAAGCAGGGCTTTTGAGGCTCAGCATAACTTCAGCAAAAGCGAGGGCTTGGGCTCAGCCGTTTGCTAAAATCCCACGGGGCTTGGCTTTCAGTAATTGTTTGAAATCTAAGCGGAGAGCACTGGCTGGCCAGTTTGCTTTTAAACTCTCACAGGGCTTTGGCGGTAGTGGACAATAGTTGACTTTTCAAGCGTATTTCATATATAAACATCTCAACTGCTTGGAGGCCTATTTTTACTTATTTGTACCTTAGTGAAACAGGGCACGTGCATCGACCGTCTTGGGTGGACTATCTTCATCACCTTTTCAGGTGAATATGGTGGAATTGACCTCGATGTCGCCATCACCATAATTTAGTTAAGGCTCATAACCTTATATATATATACAATGCGTGCCACGATCTCCTTTAAGTAAAGTGTATGACCTAAGTTTGCCGACCAGGCAAAACTACAATGCATGTATGAGATCCTAACACCACCATGAACGTAAGGAATACCTCTGACCAGTTTGCTTGCTTAGAACTAGGGAAGGCCTGTTTGCTTGCTTGATGATGACAAATCAAATGATGGTTGGCTGAACCTCTTCACTCCCATCCCCTTGAAGAGGAGGCTCTTGAGCAACAGGTTTAGGTATATTTTTCAGTTCCCTGTTTTCCTCGTGGATTTTTAACATTTGTTTCCCAATTACCTTTCAGGTTTAAAGCTTTTGATGTACTTTCTTTGGCGATCTTGGCAAGCTTTTATGGTTCAGTGTATTCTTAGCTTTAGATACAGATATCTGATGGTGCCCTTTACGAGCCACTTGGAGGTAAGTTAAGGATTTCAACTTTTAGGTTAAAATCTCTTAAGCATGCTCTCCTAGCGATGTATTTGGCAAGCTTTTTGGGTTGATGGACTTTCACTAGGTGCTGATGCTAGTTGGTTGTCTCCTATTAATTCTTTTGAAGGGTAGGTTTTAGAGACATGTTTTCACTGTAGGAACCATAAATGATAAATAAATGCTTTCTATCAAAAGGAAAATTATTAGGGTTTAGTTTTTAAAGTTAAATGAAGATCTAGTTCGGGAGATGACTATATGTCATCCTCCCGGCGAAATATTGAGGACCTCGATTTGCCTTAGGACCCTAAAACCCAGTGTGATACTTCAAGGAGTTCTTTTCTTATTTTTCTTCCATTTTATTTTTAGCACGTAAACAATCAATCCCCTGTTTTTAGCAAACCCCAAAATCAAAATTGAAATTCACCATTTTGAACCTCCTTTGTAAATCATTTGTGAAAACGCATCCACGTATTCGACCACCAAGTCGGCCTCTTGCGGTAGCTTGACTACGGCAGTAGGAGGAAATTTAGGATATAAATATTGTTGATTCCGGATTACCCTACTGTGGCACGAATCAAATGGCGCCGTTGCCGGGGATGGTGCCTAAGTGAAATTGATGACCTGTTGAACACTTGTGATTCTCATCACCGTCTTGCGGTAGATACTTTTATATTTAGCGTCATTTTCTTTAGTAAAAAAACAAATTCTTTGCGGGATTGTTTTTGTGTAGGCTTGTGTTGCCCTGTTTTTGCTGCAGGAATACATGTTTCAGTGGGCTTGAATACTAGCCAAATGGAAGAGGAGAGCAATCGAGTGAGTATTAGTGGAAGCCTAGGGCATACATGTCGTGAGGAATTTATAGAAACCTTCCATGGAAAAATCAGCAACCTTTAGGAGAAATCCAAACCTATATAGGTCCATGAGGGTATAGAAATTAGTGGATAAGTGCACCTAAGTGTCCTCCCGACTTATGCACCTCCTCTCATTTCACCACAATGACTCCCGATTGAGCAAGCAATTCCTAGACCTTACCAAGCGGTAGGTGATGTTGTAGAAGGGCATAAGAACTGATTCGATTAAGTCAAAAAGTGTCTTTACGTGGAGAACTCCTGGGCGAGGAGGGTAAGATGAACTCAAAGTTAGATTGATCACAAAATTGGCAAATTACGAGACATCAATTTCAGGCTTGCCAACCAAACATGTTCATCAGGAGAATTTGGAGGAGGGTGTATTTTGAGTGAACACCTTTCGAATCACGACCTTGGGGGAATTGATCACGGGAACACGTTAGAAATACGAGGAACTACCAACAAGGGAAGCAGGGGGAGGAAATCCCCATAAATTTGGATCAGTGCCTTGCCAACCTAAAACAGCCTTGCCCGGTCAACATCCACGCCTACACACGCACCACATGCGGCCACACGAAACACACCTCCGGCAAGGCCATCCCATTTTACCGCGCTGCCCAGCCAAAAACCTTAGGAAGTTAGTGGCCCTTGATCGAGCCTTTACCACTACATCCAAGACATTAGTAGCCTCATCGCATGGCACGGTGGATGGTTCGGGTGTTAGTTGATTTGGAGCACCGAACCTCAGCATTTGCAAAGCTCCCGCGGTTCGGCGACCTCGAAGGCGAGGCATGCTGAGGTGCTTTCGGTCTCCCACGCTTTTTGTTTCGATTTTCTTAGTTTATTTTAGTTTATTTTGATTTCTTTAATTTTTCTTCTTAGATTTGCTTTAATTTTAGTTAATCTTTGTTTTTATATTAATTTTATTTTCCTACAGTTTTTCTTAATTTTTCTTGTGTTTTTTTTGTAGGTTTTTACTTAATTTTTGGAGTAGCAAATACAAAATTTTATGACCTACAATTTTAACTTACCAAAAATCCGCCTTCCTTTCTGAGTGTACATTTTCCACTTGTTATCTATTTTGTCTTTTATGGTTTTATTATTATTATTATTATTATTATTACTTTATTATTATATATATAAAAAAATTTAATTTTTTTTTTTGGATTTTTCAAAAATCATATATATATATATATATATATATAATTTTGTTTTTTTAATTTTATTTTCGAAAAAAAAAATCACGGTTTTCTGTTATCCCCCATTTCCATGACACCATTTTGTTTTTCATGTATCTTTTCATCGAGGGTCCATTTTAGGCGTTTTTGGTACCATTGGAAAGCTTAGAGTGTAGAATCTAAATATGTCCAGAAGAACACTTTTGAAATTGTTGTGTGTGGAATGTGTAATTTTAAAAATGCTCCAATTGGTCACTTTTTTTCTCTCTTTTCTTCTCCTAACTTGTTTATATGAAGCCCAAATGGAGTGAATAAGGTGTCGATGGAAAGATTATGAAGTCTCCTATCCAACAACGAGAACATCTCATCAAGGAGGTAACACTTCCTTCTCTAGCTTTCCAATCTGAGCCCCATTGCGGACAATGAGACATGTGGTTGGGGGAGAGTTAAGCGAGGAAGTAAACACAAATTTATGTTTTTGTTTATTTTGAGCAAAAGCCATTTGTGATGTTCAGTGTCTTGTTGGTTTTCCTTTTTGTGAAGTTGTACTATACAACTTTCTTTTTCAAAAATTGCACCCATTTTTTGGTGGTTTTGCCTAACCTGCAAGTTGGAAAATTGAAACTTTGTCTAATCCTATTGATGTTAGAGTGATGCCATGCCTAGTTGAGTGGATGATTAGTTGAATTCTTGTTTCATTTAACATTTTTCTTCCACCTTTGCTTCTTCACACACGTGCACATCGGTTTTCAACAATAGGCTGAAAAGCGCTACCTCCTAAGCATTGTAAAACCTATCTAGTTTCGTTGACCACTTGTAATAGGTGGGACCCCCATGAATAAAAAGGCAATGTGTCTTCAAAAGAAGAAAGAAAAGGAAAAAGAAAAAGAAAAGAATAAAATTGCAACGCTTTGCCTTGAAGCAGAGCACGGTCCCTAGGGGTCTGGTAACCAACTAAAGCACAGTGCCACAAACCAGCGGTTGGTCACCGATTTTGTGTTGTTCAGCTACCGCAGATTGGATGGGTGGTTGGCGAGTTGGGTGCTGGAATTTCGAATTCATTCGAAGTCCGGGGTGAAACCTAAAGAGTTAGTGGTCGAAATATCCTCATGACTTGGTGCCCTAAGCCTTAATTGGTTGGGAGTCATCGGTAGATCCCCGTTACATGGACTTTCGTGAGGTCGATTCCTCGGCATTGCACCCTACAAAAAAAAAAAAGAATTGTGGAATAATAGGTGGGTCCTGATCTATTTAAGTTGGTTAGCATGCTAGGTTGTGGCAATAGCTTGGTTAGCATGCAGTTTGGTAGTTTATTGACCCAGTGAACAAACACTTAGATTTTGGTGGAAGTTCTGGTTGAGTAATGAGAAAGGCTCTTTTGATACTCCATTTGTATGGCACTCATTCTACTCCGAGAAGTGGTTATTGGTAGTTTCGGTAATTTTTCATTGAGGTTAGGCATTACTCATTCACAACCTTTTTGATTTGCAACCTTTTTGTAACATAATTTTGTTATCGTTTGTACCTTCGCTCTCTCTCTTTCTTTCTTTCATTGCTAAGGGACCCCAGCAATGTGTAGGTTGGGGGTGTGATTGGTGCCAAAAAGTGCTATTTTGAGCCCCATTATAGGTTTTGAGTGCTTTTATGTACTAATGTTCCTAATTAACTTAGATTTGCACACCAAGGTCCCTACTATTCTAATGATCACATTTTATGGAAAATTTTGCAGTTTTTGCGAGCTAATTATACCAAAATTGTTGAGTCGATCCAAGCACGAAGAATTCAGTCAAACTGGCATTGCCGAATCAAAGATCGGAAGGAAAGAAGAAGCGAAAATGTGAAGAAAAATGGAGCCGCGCAAGAGTGCTTTTGCCCGCCGCACTACTTGCATCCTGCGACGCGTTCATCGTTGACTTGTTTCCTGCTTTTTAACGCCTCAGCTTTTTGTTACAATTTTTGGTTTTTTTCCTATTTTAACCCTTAATACCTTATGATTTGGTTGCTTTGTATTTCCATGACTATGAGCATATATAAGTCTCAGTTTGTACAAATCAACTCAACTCACCTCAAGTCGGCAATACAGTGAGTGGGAGGCAATTTCGCTGCTGCTTCCTCCTTTCCTCCACTTTCTTTCATTTTCTTTTCCATTTTCTCGGCTTCTGACACCTTTGATGACAAATCAAAGGATGTTGGCTATGAACCTCTTCCTCCTTGAAGAGGAGAGACTCTTGAACAACCGGTTTTAAGGTATATTTTTTTTTTTTTTTTTTGGTTTACCACATTTTTCACGCAGCAGATTTTAACATTTTGGTTCCCAAAATTGCAAGCGTGAGTTTAAAGCTTTGATGTACTCTTTGGCCAATCTTGGCAAGCTTTTAGGGTTCGGTTATTCTTAGCTTTAAATGTCTGCTTGATATCATTAGTTGCCCTTTATGAGCCGAGGTAGGTTAAAAATTTGGATTTCAACTTTTGGGTTAAAATCTCTTAAGCATGCTCTCCCTAACGTTGATATTTGGCAAGCTTTTTGGGTTAATGGATACTTTCACTAGATTCATGATGCTAGTTAGTTGTCTCCTATTGAATTCTTGAAGGAGTAGGTTTTGAGACATGTTTTCACTGTAGGAACCATAAATGCTAAATAAATGCTTTGTATCAAAAGGAAAATTATTAGGGTTTAGTTTTTAAAGTTAAATGAAGATCTGGTTCGGGAGATGACTATATGTCATCCTCCCAATGAGGAAATGAACCGGGGACCTCTCGGTTGCCTTAGGACCTAAAACCCCGGTAGCCCGATGCTTGAGGTTCTTTCTTATTTTCTTCAATTTTTTTTAGCCTTTGTAAACAACTGATCTTTGTTTTCCTTAAGCCCCAAAGTACAAATTGAAATTCACCATTTTGAAACTCACGTAAATCATTTGTCTGAAAACCCATTCACATTATTTGACCTTAGAGCGCTATCTGCGGTAAAACGACTACGGCGGTCGGAGAAAAATTTAGGATATAAATATTGTTGATTAGGATCCGCCTCGTAGCCTGAATCATCAACATATTTAAATATAATTATTGTATTAAAGCAGTTATATTAATTATTTAATATTGGTTATTAATATATATCAATATTTGATGATATTTTAATTTGTCAAATTTGATTTGACTTTAGGGCTTTTTATATTTAATTATTCGGGAAGTTCATTATTATAATTAGAAAATATAAATATTATTTTGATAGAAAATGTATGGATGACACTTCTAAAAGGTGCTAGATTGCCAATTTTGTAAAAAAATTCATTAAATATAGTTAAAGCCTTCACATATATGAGACAGTATAATATAAATAAGAAATGCCCGACATATAAAGTGAAAAACTATGACAAATGGGAAAATTGTCACCACACATTTTATACTCAACCTTGACATTTGTTTGAGTAACCTTGATAGAAAAACAAGGTCAACTTGAAATCAAATCAAGCAATCTTAACATATTCGAAATTCAATACTAATATAGAAATAGAGGAAATCTTAACATATGCATATGTCAAGTTACTTTTAAACTTTTCTTGATACCGGCATAGATAACATATATGAAGACTAACCTAACTTGACAGCTATGCCCTATCTTGACTGTGAAAAATTATCAACAAAAGATCGCATTTTCTTATAGTATCGACACGCAATTCCTGCTTAGGCCATATGCGGAGTTCAAGCATTTAGGTTACACTAAGCCAGGTTGAAAACGAAGTTAGGAGCAGGCGGACTATTCCTCAAGCGTCCGTGACCTAAACTACATTTTTTGGCTAAGCTCTTTATCTTATTCGAATTCCTGGGCCTGACGAGCTTTCCGTAGGTCAAATGAAACAAAATCGGGTTCGGACGAGAAAGTTATGGCGTCCCGAGTTGTGTGGCCGATTCACAGGGTGTGCATTTGGGCACACCCCGTTTGCCGTGCGCTACAGGATTTTCTTGTCGAAACCGCAGTGTTACGTTTCGGACAATCCCCGAAACCTTTATGAAACCAGTCTTTGACCATCGCTGATCACCCGACAAACCACGCAACATACGAGTCGCGGGCAGCGACCGTGAGCCATTACGACAGGCGTAAAATGACTGAGTGGGAGGGGAAACCTACCTCACCTGGGCAGTTTCGGGTTCTTTGCGATCCGGTTGCTCATTTTGCAGCCCTCCTTCCTTTTCCTCTTTCTTTTTCCTCTCTTCCTCCCCTTTTTTCTTCTATTTCCTTCTTTCCTTTTCTTTTCTTTTCCTCCATTTCTCATTTCCTTTACTCTCTTTCTCTTTTCCTCTCCTCCCTTTCTCCTTTCCCTTCCTCCTCCTTCTCCTTGCTGCTCCCCCCACGCACTCCATTTGAGCTGCCATGAGTTGAATTGGAACCCCCCCCTATGTATAGGTTCCAAAAGGGCCATGCATGATGACACATGGCTTGCCATGTGCCATACACATGGCTTGCCATGTGCCCTACATGCATAGGCCCTTGCCATGCAATGTGACACATGGATTTCCATGTGTCACTCACATGGTTTGCCATGTGTCTTTTTTTTGGATAATTGGTTTGCCATGTGTCACCCATGTTTCGCCTTATAATATCGCTTGGGCACGTTGCCTCTCAATCACGTTAAGTGGGTGTCTGAGAATCAAGCGAAGTCGACTATTAGCTAGATTTTGCAAGAAAATTCCAATGGTGCAATCAATTTATACCATGGTCCCAAAATCCCTGACTTTTCTTGAATTGTTGATGCTTCAGTTTTGCCGCTTTTATACGAAAAATTCAAATTCTTTCACGGGTTTTTACCTCTCCCCCTTAAAATAATTTCGTCCGAAATTTTCGCATATACATTCAAACACATGCATATGCAGCAGCTATTTAAAACATTAATAGTACAGGCTTGCACCTTCCCAGTCGAGCAAAGAGGATAGTTGGCGCGCATGGTGTCTCAGCTCCCATGTGCGGCCTCCTCGACTCTTGGTCTTGCCTAACTTCCTTTACAAGCCTCACGGTCTTGCCCATAAAACCTGCTCGTCTATCCATGATGCGCCTTGGTCCCTCTCGAAAGTCCATCCTCACATCAAAAGAAACAAGCCTTACTTTGATCTACTCCTATAGAGTTGGGATCTGGTTGTACTCCAGAGACATGAGGCGTGATACCTCATGTGAGCGCTCAGTGCTGCTTCGGCGACAACGCTAATTGATACGCAACCGCGCCCACCCACTCGAGTACCTCGAAGGGTCCCGATGTACCTCGGCGGCTTGACTTCCCTCGTTTTCGAATCGATGGCTCCTCTCTTAGGCATCACTTGAGAAGACATGATCACGCCTCGAACCAGAGGTCGTCGTGGTATGTCGGCGTAACTCTTCGCCAGGCTCTACTTGATGAGAGGCGCTTCGGATCATGCCACCTTCTCTAAGGTGTCTCTAATCAAATACGGACCCGGTGATGGAGCTCTGCTCCACCTGCAATGAACATAAAGGTGATCGACATGGCCTCCGTAGAGGAGCCTCACTGGCGCCATCGAGATACTGCGATAAGCGTGCCATGCCAAGTGGAGTCTACCAAGGGCAGGTCTCCTCCCGGCTACCCTTGAGATCCGGGATGCATGCTCGCGGCATGTCATAAATCCCGAATAATCCGCTTTAATTAACCATCGTCGAGGATATGAAGCGGTACTCTCGACCATGTGTCCCCATGGCCTTATGGAAACTCTTCGGGCGAAGTAAGTAAACGGAGGATCAGATCGATCTTATGGAAATTGGAACTCAATGCAAATTTGTACTATCTACCGTATATATCTGACAGAATTCCTCAGGTGTGAAGATTAAATCCGCACGGCCCGAGAGAAAAATGTCCCGACTTCTTGGGCGGTCCTTTATAACCCACATCGCATCATGCTTAGTGATGTCCCGTGGAAAGTGAGTCCCGAAAGTCCATCATGATGTGCTCCCACTTCCACTCCGCTATCTTTAATGGTTGGGTAGCCACCCGCTGTCTACGGTGCTCGGCTTTGACTGCGTACGTGGAGACATAACCGGACAAAATCCAGGACATGCCTCTTTCATCCGCTCACGATGTGTGGCGACAAAGGTCATGATACATCTTCGTGCCACTGGATGCTGATCGAGCAATGGAACTCCACGAGGATCTCCTCCCTCAATTATGTCGGCGGGGACCCGCAGCCGTCCCCTATCTAGAAGACCATCGTGGATGCTTCAGCCTTGTTCGTTGTACTTGACGTACTCAATCACGTGTATACTAGTTACGTGTTCTGCATGGGACTCTATCACTTTCTGCTTTCCGGTAAAAGGCAGCGTAGCCATCAAACTTCCCAAAGATTACCACGAGCTGCTCATCATATTGCGATCTGACACTTGTATCTTAAGCATCGCGCTCCTTTGGAGTTATACTAGCCAGTACTCCCTATGACTTTCGGCTAAGCACATCAGCCACCACATGTGCCTTACTGGGATGGTAATGCAAAATGAAGTTAAGTAATCTTCCAAAACTCCATCCACCTCTTATTTTGCCTCATATTTGAGGTCTTCAGCTGGCGTGAAGATGTATTCAGGGCTTTGTGGTGAAAACACCTGGCGCTCATAATATAAGTAGTGGCGCTAAATCTTCAAGGCGAAGACTACTTTTTCCAACTCCATGTCATGTGTGGGGTAATTTTGCTCTTGATCTTCAGCTGCCGAGAACCATATGCCACAACTTTCCCGGTTGCATCGGAACACCATCCGGTCAGTCCTTGACATCCGCAGTGCAGTACCTCATGCTTCAGGGACTATGAGAATAAGGCTAATGACCTCCTCTCTTCAATTCCTGGAACGCTCTCTCATATGAGTCATCCCACACAAACTTGACCCTCCTTCGGTCAATCTTGTCGCAAATTTGCTAAGCCGGGAGAATTCTCATAAACCTCCTATAATACCCCGCCAATCCCGAAACTACGTATCTCGAAGGCGACTTGGTCTCTCCCGACTCATCCACCAGGCTCTGACCTTCACACAGGGTGTGAAACGTCTGGCTTTGACACCCGTGTCTCGAAACCCCACCTCGATGAAAGCCAAAACTGCACTTGTTGAACTTGGCATACAATTGATGATCCTCAAGGCGTGGTAGATTCTCAAAGTGATTTACTCCGCTGCTCCACCTCAGAAATTTAGGAGTGATCGGGATGTCACTCAATAAAGACCACACAAATTGATCTAAATAGGGTTGGAACACCTATTCATGAGAATCCATGAATGCCGCCGGTGCATTTATTCAAAGGGCATCACCGTAAACTCAAAGTGCCAATCTTTGCATCACGAGCGGCATCTTAGGGATGTACGCGCCGATAGCTTCTCATGGTAGTGGCGAGTGAAGGTGCATCTTGGAGTGATGAACTCGCCTTCAGTGATCAAATAAGTCATGAATCCTCGGTAATGGATACTGATTCTTGATTGTAACCCTGTTCAACTGTCTATAATCGATGCATAGTCGAAGGGTCTTATCCTTATTCTTCATAAATAGGCAAGGCGCCCGTGGTGAAGTGCTCGGTCTAATGAAACCCTTGCTTTCGGTAACTCCTGTGTATCTGGACCTTGAGCTCTGCAACTCGAGCGGGCGCCATCCTATGCGGAGTTATAAGCGACGTCTTTAGGATCTGACTCAATCGCGATCACGTCCTAGTGGAGGTATTAATCCGTAGCTCATCAGAAAAACATCTCGTACTCATGAACCACGAGGTAGACTCATATCCTGTCTCACCTCGTCCTCCAGGGTAAGGCTAGCTAGCCAACCCGTCAACTGCCCGTGCCATCGTGAATCGTACACATTATGGGGTGAAGCATCGTGCCTATTCCCTTGAAACACAACATAAGTACAGATGCAGTGTGTGAGCGGTAACTCACCATCTGATCACAAATCTATGACAACCGTGTGTCGTTGGTCATTCACCCTGCGGTAAGTGGCGGAATCAACAAAGAATTTATATTCTAAGTTCCTCCCTCTTGCCGTGGTGTCTGACTCACTGCGATTATAGCGGTCTAGGGTCGAACACGGGGATGGGTTTCTTCGGCCTGATTTGAGTGGCAAAGCAAAAATTGTGAATTAAATTTGGATTTTAAGGTGGTGATAAAAACAGTGGAGTGGTGGTTGGCAAACTGAAATTTAAATAAATAAAATGTAAAAAATAGAACTCCTTTGAATTGTTAGCTTCTGGGGTTGGGTTCCTAGGAGTAGCGGGTTCCAGGGATGCTCGCGTTGGGGAGGATGACATATAGTCATCTCGAGCCGGATCTTCATTTAACTTTGAAAACTAAACCACAATAATTTTCCTTTTGATAGAAAGCATTTATTTAACATTTATGGTTCACCAGTGAAAACATGTCTCAAAACCTACCCTTGATAACTAATAAGAGACAACTAATTAGGCATCAGTGAATCTATTAGTATCCATTGAACCTAAAGCTTTGCCAAATACATTAGGAAAGCATGCTTAGAGAATTTAACCTAAAAGTTGAAATCCAACCCTTAACCTACCTCCTAGTGACTCAAGTAGGCAACTAATGGATATCGATGTATCTAATGCTTCTTTGAACCACAAACTTACTTAGTATTGGCCAAAGAAAGTGTCAAAGCTTTAAACCTAGGGTTGCAATTTGGGAACCAAAATGGAAAAATCGATGCATTGAAAACAGGGGGAACGAGGTTACCTTAAGATCTGCCCCAATAGCCTTCTCTTCAAGGAGGAAAGAGGTTTTAACCGCATCATCCTCCAAAGTTGTCATCCTTGGAGGTGTTTGAGTAACGAAGGGAGAAAATGAAAAAGCAGAAAAAGCAGGGAGAAGCGAATTTTAATTTTGTTCTGACAAAAAAAAATTCGTCCCTTCAACCTTGAGTGTATCAAAATGGCTTATGTAGCCTTACAAACCAAGTGAAATACAATCAATCAAACATAAAGTGGATAAAACAAGGGTAGAAAGGAGAAAAACCAAAATTGTAAAAGCAAAAAGTCACGTGAAATGCGGGAGAATAGAAATTTGAGGATGCCGCAGTCTTTGGGACCTCCTGATCTTTATGGGAGAAGCTTTCTGGTGGTGTTTTCTTCACATTTGCCTTTCTTTCATCGATCTTTGATTTGAAATGCTGATTTGACTAGAATTCTTAGTGCTTGGATCATTCGACAATTTCGGCATAATTAGCTCGCAAAGCGCAGGCATTGCCACAAATGCGATCAATAAAATAAGTAGGGACCTTAATGTGCAAATCGGGTTAATTAACTTTTAATTAGTACAAAAGCACTCAAACCCTATAATAAATAGGGTTTAAATAATACTTTTTGGGCGCCTAATCGATCGTCGGCTGATCCGTCAGAGGATGACCTTGAACTCGACATGTCGGCCCAGAAGGTCCGCAGTGAGTTGAATCACGGAGATTTCTAACTCATCCCGACATATCGATCAATTCTCGCGCCAGTCCATAGGGAAATTCATGCAGTGGCTCGTCTAAGGTCTCAACCTCTATGCCCCCTTCCTCTACTTGCCATCTACATAAGTCAAATAGCAAGTTTAGAATCATCTTCGTGTCTTACTATTAGCGCACATGCCAACCAATAATAGACCTAATATCCTGAACCATCCGTTCGTTTCTCGAACTCCTAAGGTTACGTTTCTCAACCCTAGTGTTCGCATTTCCTATATGCATCCTACCAGTATATAATTCAAGCAATTTGTAACACCTGATCACGCACATACAATCCAGGCATACATAAGAAAACACACAATGCATGTTGTGATCAATCCTATCCTACAGGTTCCTAGGTAATCGTACCTAGACCTTGATAACAAACTATGATACGGATATCGAAGCAGGTAATTCTAACCAACTCGACACGAAGCTATACAGTGTGATACTCTTATACCTTAATGACC